>OY987319.1:12359953-12475579 GCA_963920655.1 Geranium rotundifolium | reverse complement strand
AGATCTAATTTTGGTTCAATTCAAGGGTAGTTTAGGTATTTTTAGTATTTTAAGAGTAAAGTGTCCCAAAATGTAATTCAGGGACATCTACGGTTTCATAGCAGAGCGAAAGCGACGAGAAGAGATTTTAAAAAAGATTTCAAAAACTTCGAGAGAGGATGCAAAATTGTTAAAGGTGATTGATAAGGTACATTATGCCACTTTTTAGCACCGAATTATCATATTTTGACATTGTTTCGTACCAGTTAGGTATAATTAACCCTCATTTTATGTCTCTTATACGTCACGGTATTCTGAGTAAATATTGCAAATTTCGGGTCATTTCAGGACTTTGCCCCGTGTCCACAGGCCACAACATGTGACCCTCTTGAGCCACTTTGGGCCATCCTTTTGGGCCTCGAAACCCATCGACTGCATCCCAAAACAGGTTCACCACGTGGCCGAGGGCCACGGTCCGTGAAAATCCAAAGTGAACTCCGAGACCTTCAACTAAATGTGTCTCGTGGCCATTGGCCACGCTTCCAATTCAGAATGTGCGGAGTCGTGACCAAATCTTGCGAAAAAATAATTTGATCTTGGCCACCCTATCAGTCAAACATTCAAACACCGTGGACGAATCATGAGCGATAAATACAAGGCATTAAGGGGGTACAACCCCGTGCCCCCTCCCCAAATTCGGCGTCTATAAAAGGAGTCTATGCATTTAGAAAAATGAGCAATTAAAAATTCAGTTTCAAATTATTCCGAATTTATGTATGCATCAGAAAGCTTTCTAGAGGTGTTCAGAGCCAATCTAGTTTCCAGAAGTCAAGGCGAGAAGGAGATTCAGAAAGACTTCACATGTATTAAATTCTCAAATTAAGAATTAAATCCAAGTTTTACTTTCTCAATTCTCTTATCTGATTTATTCCCAATTCCTAAATGAATTGATTCCAAATTCATGTTTATAATATTTCTATATGTTTATTCTTATTGTGAATTTAATTATGCATGATTATGTGTTTAATTATTATTTAAGGCCTTCAATTACTCCGAGCTTTTAACGAACCGCTCGAGCTTGACTCGTTAAATATTCGGTTCAAACTCGTTATAATTGAGCTCAATATTGGGCTCGTTTAGTAAACGAGCCGAGCTCGTGCCTGTCCTTTTAAGGCTCGCGAGCTGCCTCGTTTAATATTTATTTAAGAGAACGGAACACTTTTGTGCACATGAATATACACTTTTGTCACTTTCATACCCTATTTTTTTTCTTCAGTACCCTGAATTACATTTTGGGACACTTTACTCTTAAAATACTAAAAATACCTAAACTACCCTTGAATTGAACCAAAATTAGATCTGGTCTAGTATGGTTCAATTTAAATTGCATAAGAAGACGAAATTACCCTCAACTATTCATCAAATTTTCAAGTGAATGTCACTATATCCACCTCCCTCTCTCCTCCTCCGCCGCTTCCCTCTTCGACCTCAAATCCGCCGGAGAGCTCATTCGCAAGCTCATGTCCTCATAATCGGAATCGGACCTGATTTGAGAGAAGCCTCCGGCGAATTTCAAGCACGCCACGATGGTGGTTCCTCACCAGAGACCTAACTACTTCAACTCCAGCTCCGGCGAGTCCTCTGGCGACCTCACCTCGCCGCTCCAGCTTGCGACTCGTCCATCTTGCTGCTCCTCCACCTCCAATTCCTCGGAAATCGAGAGAGAAATCGCAAACTCTAACTCTAATTGGGTCTCGACGGAGCCGAAATGGTTGTTGGCGGTGGCGAAAAAGAGGACAGAGGCGAGGGTGAGGAAGAGGAAGAGGAGGGGGCGGCGGAGGAGGAGGAGGAGAGGAGGAGGAGGAAGAGGAGGAGGAGGAGGGAGGGAGATGGAGAGAGTGGCATTCACTTGAAAATTTGATGAATAGTTGAGGGTAATTTTGTCTTTTTAACCAATTTAAATTGGACCAAATTAGACCAGATTTAATTTTGGTTCAATTTAGGGGCAGTTTAGGTATTTTTAGTAGTTTAGAAGTAAAGTGTCGCAAAATGTAATTCATGGTGCTAAAAAAAGAAAAAAAAGGTAGAATATGAAAGTGACAAAAGTGTATATTCAGGTGCACAAAAATGTCATTTTCCCTTTATTTAATTACATGTTTTATTAATCTATTTTCAATAATTTAGTGAGTATTTATGATGAAATTAGACGAGCCAATCTCGAGTTGGCTTATTTAGCATTTCATGAATTATCATATATTTGTATTTAATTTTAATGAAGTTTTGAATTGGATATTAAGCAAACCAAATCGAGCCGAGTCGAGCTTGATCTTAATTAAGTTTTCTCGAGCCGAACTCGATCTTAGTTACACAAGCTCGTTCGAGCCCGAGCCGAGCTCAAGTCGAATACTCTTTTCACGAGCCGAGCCCTGCCAAATAGAGACTCGATTTGGCTCATTTACACCCATATTATTATTCATTTAGGGATTGAGGTGATGAACTGATGAATAATAATCAGGGAAATTTACGTAATTAATTTTGTATGATTGCATCGCAGAGTAGGGAGATTTCATTATTTTTGAACTTAATACTTCTTGCACTTAAATGCGTCTGATTAATCTACTTTATTACTGAAATTGAGAGAGAAGTTAGTAAATGAAACTGAATAATGAAAGTCGGGTTTGAATCATCACTAGAGATAGGTTGGTTGATACGGTTGTAATATCCATAGATGGCACACACTGAAATATCCCTAGAATTCACAAAACTTAATGATGACTAGCCGGATAAGTCATCACTAAAGATATGTTTGTTACCGTAAATTAGTTATATGTCTTTTATCCACTGAGAAGGGGTTTAAGGTGATTCTTGAATTCTTGTTGTCTCCCTAAGTTTAGAAACACCGTTAAGCATATATGTTAGTTTAATTTAATTCCAGAAATTATTATTTATATGTTTGTTGCTTTCACATGTTGTTAGATTATTTAAATTTAATTACTCCTATAATCTTGCATATTTTATGTTTTCATTTCCCGCACTTTAAAACTCACTTTCAATCTACTGAGACTAACTGAAAAATTAAATTTGAGTGCTTAAAGTTGATAATCAACTGTGCTTTAGGTTCGATAAACTCGGGATCGTAATATTACCTTCATGTATTACTTTTGAACGGTACACTACCGGGAGTCCCGTGATCTAATACACTTTTTGTGTGTCGCGTTTTGGGTGCATGAGAAATCCAGGCTACGAGGATTGGAAGAACAATAAAGAGCTATCCGAAGAGAATCGAGCACAAGATTTTCAATTCTTTAGAGGTATAGGAACGGAGGGAGTTGAGCCCCCCTAAAGTTCCCCCACAAATTCCAATTCAGTGTTTCTAGTTTCTCCTTTTAATTCGTATTAAACTCGATATTTTTAGATTTTAGCATCATGATTATGGACTAATTCCTCACAATCACGGGTGTTAGATCAAATACTATGAAAATGTTATTTGTTGAATCATGAATATTTTTTGTTGAATTATGAGTTCACTTTAGTGCATGATTGTTGTTTGAATGATTTTTTATATTCTCTTTTAATGTTGTCGAATGTTGGGTGATCGTGAGAGTCTTGATTTCGTCTCGAGAGAGTCGGTTAATTCAAACATCACAATTCAGTGGGTTCAACTTTTTGCAACCCATGCAGACTCGAGGTGTGCTCTAGTTTAAGAGGAATTGTAAACACTCAAGAGTCTAGCCTACTCTATTACCGAAAAATGAAGTTAATATATGTGTAGATATAAAATAACTTCTGACTGCACAATAAATTACTTTATATTCTCTTATTTGTAAATCCAAGGTCACCTAGCAGCCGTGGAACAATGTAGCTCAAGATCTCGTTAATGCTAACCTAAAATGTCATTACTGAGAGATAGTCACAAGAGATCAAGGAAGGTAAATTCAGGACCCACATATTTGATTTCAAAGAAATACCTTCAATCCATTAATTACCTAGTATCTGAAGTACAATTTTGGTCAAGTGAACCTTACTTTAATTTCATTTAAAATTTAAAATACGTAAAGAAATTAAAACTTTAAAATAATGTTCAGTATTTTAATTGAGAATATATATAATAAGGATAATTACATGCAAATATTCCCAACTATCAATTTTTAAAGTTCAGCATCCCAGTTTTAAATATTTTTCATGGATAACCCAACTTTATTTTTGCTTAACTTAAGGTAAATGTCGTGAAATGTAATCGAATTAGTAGGTAAAATATATAAAGTGCCCTTAAATGATTTTCCCTTCTTATTAAAAGAAAACTAAACTAAATTTATCAATTTGAAAAAAGGAAAAATAATTTTATTGCATCTTCTATGGTGGTGTTCGTTGACTTGAGTCATTAATAGTGTTCGTCGACTCTGGTCTTTGATGGTGCTCGTCGATGCAATCTATTTGGCTGAGAAATTCGGGAATTAAAGTTTGGCCAAGAAATTATGCAGCAATTCAGGCGTCATCCGCACAAATCAATCTAAAAAATTGTAAGTGTGCGACAATTTGGCCGAACTGGTTTCTCAATGATTCGGTCGCGTCCAGTTTTCAACTACCAACTTCAGGAGTACTAACGACCAGAAGCAGAGATCCAGATTAGTCCCAATCTCCGTCGACTCTTACATTTTCTCTATTTTTTTAAACAATATTTGAATAAATAAAGAGGAAAAAATTCCACCGAACACACATATTGGTTAATTGTTGAAGAACAATGTCATAATTTCTCTTTTCGAAGAATCAAGACGCGAATTGATAAATAAAGCTGTAGATCATGTGTCTTAAAAGTCTTTTAAATCTTTATGCTTTAATCAAATCATGTTTGTTCTTTACTCGGGACTTAAGTTCCCCCTCCCCCATTTGAACCATATATTATTGCAATCGGAACTGAGCAGCTCAAGGAGCTAGCTTAGCTCGTTTGGGGCGTTGTGGGGTCGAACAGTCTCTGTTTGAGCCCGCACAACCTCACAATTAGGTGCTTATTTGTCTCGTAGTGGCTATAGGAAGCTAAATAGGACGATTTGATGCTTGGTCGTGGTTTGAGGAACATATGCAGGAAAGGGAAATTGTCGGGCGATAATCGGAAGTCGAAGAGATCGAGCGAGGAGGCGTTTCGGAGTTGAGCAAGCGAGGAAAGGAAGCGGGCAGAGAGCAGCTCCTCTAGGCAATCCGGACCGGATTGCCTAGAGGAGTGAAGCATGAGACATTTGCCTCAGGTCCTCCAGGCAATCCAGGCCGTATTTCCTGGAGGACCTAAGCAATGAGAAGTGCAATCCGATCCGGATTGCCTAGTGGATTGGAGTTCGAAATAAGACAAAAGGAAACCCTAACTCATTTTTGGAAGGATCCTACACTCCATCGCTTCACCAACCAAGTTCCTACCTTGCCTCCATCTAGTTCCTAGCCTTGACTACCATTGGAGAGACTTGAAGCTTGAAGATTTGGAGCCAAGAGTTTATGAATCTACCTTCTTCAACTTCAAGTGTGAAGAGGATATCACCTAAGTGTGGGATTGTAGCAAAGTGGAAGACACACGAGCATTTCTATTTCTCTCTTGCTTTAAATTTGTCCAAACTTGTTTTCATTTTTTGTTTTCTTGAATTTATGCACATGATTTGTATGATGATATTTGATTTGAGCACCATGGTGGAGGGCTAAAACCCTTAGCCATGGGTGCTAGACTTTGTAGATTGTGAATTATTACTATGTGATGAAATAGTTCTAGGATGATGTTTGAGTTGTGTGGTTATTCTTGCTTTAATTCATGTTTGCTAGGTAGGCCACATAAAATGTATGCTAGGGTTCTTGGACTTAGGCAACATTAAGTGTGAGGGGCTCGAAACCGTGTTTTGACACTCCGACGTAACTCTTAGCCCACTTAGTAAGCATGTTTAGGGGCTACGTTGATCTCGAGAGAGACGGATAGTCCCGGATCTAGGAACCACCGAGTGCTAGGGGTTCGATGCCGAGTGGAGATACCCCGAAGTAGCACTTGACCAATTATTTTCGGACAATTGCAATCTCGAGTGACTGCGAACCCGAAAGGGCAAGGAGTGACTCGGAATTAGGACAACTCCAATGCCGAGAGGCGGGGTTGTCAATTAAAACATAGGTCAATCTCGTTATCACCTAATGAACGATGAAGTCATTGTAGTAATTCATGGTTTGCATGTCTAGCACCGTAGGCGTTTTTCATTAATTGTCAATCGCCAAACCATTTGTTTGCTTGTTTCATTAAATAGAAAATCCCAAAAATAGTAGTAGTAGTCTCATGATCCTTTGGCACAACACGCATTTAACCTAAGACCCGCATTAGTCCATGTGGACCGACCCGGTATCTTACTGGTCTTATAAATATATTACTTGCGAATCATGTGCACTTGCACGTGGTAACCATTGTGCGACGTTTCCGCGTCACACTTTGGCCCAACACGGGGAAGGAGACAATGAATGATCTCTAATGGTCAATAACCTCTCTAGCTCGACGATCGCGGCCGCTTGTATCGTGACTCCATTCATAGCCTCCCTTGGCCATGACCGAGCCATTTGGGTTTGCAGGTTACGAGTGATATTTCTGTAATTGTAGAAACTTGTATTCCATTTGATGTTGTTGATGTAAATGCAATTAATTTTTCTGTTGAGATTCGTTCTAAGATTAAGATTGAGTTGGATTGGAAATGCAAAGGTCGAAGATAATAGATTTTTCCAAAGTTTTTTTTTTGTTTTTTCATTGAAAAGACAAATTTGTTCTTACATCTTAACTTGAATGTGATATTTGACACAGGGTAAAATTATCATTTCATATTTATAAAAATGAGTGCTAAATTTGAAAAATTATACATCGAAGACATTTTGGAATTTCTAAATACTAATTTTGTCATATTTAAGTGTGAAAAAAATTAGTCGGCATATGTGTGAAAATAATTAGTCGGCATATATGTAAAAAAATTTAAAATTGGTATACTAAAATTTAAAAGTTTATAGTTGGGTGTAATTATTCCTACAAAATATTATTTATCCCTCAAACATATGTTTTTCTTCTAATCATATATTTATTCGTTCATCTCATGCAACAACAATAAATATATATTGTCCATTAGAAAACTTCTAAAAATCGAAAACATGAGAAATAATTTTCCATTAAATCCTCACATTATTATTTGATTATTAAAAATATTAAATCTGCAAACAATTGAGAGAAACCATCATGATTCTCAAAGTGAGGAAATATCACAACACATAAAAATGAATAAAATTTAAGAGGTCAAAATTTTAGATGATATAATCATCTTTTTCTTACAGGTGCTCCAGCTCCTAGTCCAGCCGCTCCGGCGTCCATTACCCCACTTTGATCCGCGAATGTCCTGGAACCAAACAATATCCAATTGTTCATTAACACAGTTATTGTTATAAGGAATATGAAGATTGAATATGTTAAATTGGTTAAATACATTAATTTAGTCTCATAAACTATTCTTTATTGAAAACACAATTAAATTAAGACTAGTTTATGAGTGTATGCGGAGAGGACGAGACATTGATATCATGTTAAAACCTAAGATATTTAAACTTTCAAATTAATAGAAATTTTAATAAAGAAAATATAATTTATTGTTATGTAACTTACGCCGCTCCAGGAGCTCCTGCAGCAGCACCTCCCACAGCTGCTCCTGCAGGCGCAGCCCCACCCACAACTGCACCGCCGGCTGCTCCACCGGCGGCTGCTGCTCCGGCATCACCATGAGCCATGACTAAAGTGTTTGATCTAATGATTAAGAAAAGAACCAAAGAGGACACGAATACGTTAGTAAATTTAGATGCCATTTTTTTTAAAGACAACCTTGTAACTTTAGATTATTTTTAAAGGCTTTTTGTTTGTGCAGGTTTGTTTTCTTGAACATAATTATTATTGAGATGTTATTTTATAGTATTTTGGTTTGCTAAAATAATATTTTGGTGTTGCATGTATTTCGGTTTTGAAAGTTTAAACCATTCTTTTAGGGGAAATTATTAACTAATCAGTATTCGATCTATATTTCACTTTCTTTCTTTCTACGTATTAATATACCTAGTAGAGTTTTTTCCCATTAAATAAGAATAGCTAGGAGCTCGTGCGGTGCTATTTGAACAAAAAAATATTACGACTTAATTAATTATTTAGATACCTAACTTTGAATACGTTGGATGTTTTTAGAAGAGTAATATCACTTAAAAAAAATTTAGATGATACAGTATTGAACGAAATATAAGTAGCATAAGCAATTTAGAATCTAATTAATAAAAAAACATGAATCATCCATATTTAATTTGAGTGACATGAAATTTTTATTTCTATATTAAGGAGGACCAAATTTGATGGTTATAATATAGTTTAGGTACATGATAGCCGAAATAAAAGCAGTAGTTCATAAATAAAAAAAATATATAAATTAATAACACATATACATTCTCTTAGTAATATTCATCCTGAAACAATGAATGATATAATATAATATAGAATGACGTATAATATAATTTTAAAATAATTATTTTTTGAAAAATACACTAACAATTTCTTTCTTTTCGAGGGTAAAACAAATTTTATTTAATGAATAACAACTAACTGAGCATCAAGCCTAACAACTAAAGTTACCGTTGGTGTGACAGATCCCACACCATAATTTTAGTTATTGTTAGTTAAGCAAATTTGGCCAATTCGTGAGCCACTTTATTATAAGATCTACGAGTAAACAATAACGAGACATTAAAACCGGGAGTTGAAGAAAAACGTATACAATCATTAGAAATACCCCCAAACATGTTTTTGTGTGTTTTCCTTGATGGACATGGTCCACCACCCTAAGACAAATAGCTTCACTTCCCTCCTGTTCATGCCTGACTCCTACGGCCTCCACCTCTTCGGAATGGAAATAACCTGTAAAACGAATGCAAATCCCTCCCACAATTCGATCGTATGAATCCTCACAGATCAGTCCTATACTCCAGTTTTCCCCTTCTACATCTACTACTTCCCATCTACATTTATCTCTAATCTTCCTGGGTTTGGAGGTACCCAGATTTTTTGTGATAATGATACAAGTGGATCTGCTCCTGAAGCTCCTTCCAAGGGTTTTGTCGCTGCCCAGACTCTTCAGAATCCTTTTGCGATCGGTGCTACTCTCGGCGGATGGAATACCTCCATTTTTCACACTTCTTGATTCCTTGCCCTCCATATCGCCTAAAGCATGGTGGCCCACATACCTGCTTCGTCATCTCCCTCTACCTAAGATCTCCAGTTAGTAAGAACCGAGTCTTGCTCCATCTTTTCTTCGATTCTTCGCAGTAACCTATCCTGCCGAACTGGTGTCACTACTCCACACTTGAAAAATACGTGGCTAGCAGTCTCTTCTGGATCTCCACAAAGGGGCACTAGGTATTTATGGGAAACCCCTTCTTTGCCAGACGAGTCCTAGTCGGAAGCAGATTTGATAAAATCCTTCAAATAAAGACTTTTACTTTTAGTGGGACACGCAATTTCTATACCTCTTTCCAATTGCTTTCTTGAGCTGGCGGGCTCCAGATATTACTCATCTAATAGAGGGCTCGATATGCACTATTTACTGAGTATTCCCCTGACTTGACTGTATCCCAGCACCAATGGTCCCTGATCCCGTACCAGTTAGGGATTATGGAGAATAACCTATTACATGTTTCATGATCAAAATAAGTTCTCACCTTCCCTACATGTCATTCTCTACACTCTGGGGTAAACAACTCGGAGATCAGTATGTCCACTAGAATGGTGGAATCTGTAGCGATTGTCGAAATCTCCCCTCGTAACCATGGGGTCCCTACTACTGGGCAATTTCTCGGTGCGATACTCCGCCGTGCATTTTCCCGGACAATCGACATGACCTCACAGATGCTTCTCCAAATGAAGCTCGGGGAGGTTCCCGAAGGTGCCTGAAGTAGTGAAAAATGTGGAAAATAGTTGCCTTTTAGCAGTCTGCTTGGCAACGAATCAGGATTTGTCAGGATCCTCCGAATCTGTTTCCCACAAAACGTTAGGTTGAACTCTTTTAGATTAAGGAAACTTATTCCCCGCAATTCCTTATGCTTACAAAGATTAGCCCATTTCCGCCATATGATTCCCCCTTCCCTCATTCCCCTTCCACCAGAACCTGTTAAACATCGTTCCAATGTCATCAAGAAACCTTTTTGGGAACATGAAGACCTGCATTGAATACACTGGTAGGGCCTGCAGTATAGATTTGATCATCACCTCTCTCTTTGCCGAGGATAGGAACCTATTACTCATATATGTCATTCTCTTTGCATCATATTCCTTTATATAAGCTAGAGCTTGCATCTTGTTCCTCCCAACCATGTTTGGGAAACCCAGGTATGTGGAAGACTCACGTTCCTCTCTGAATCCTAGTACGGAAATAATAACTTCTCTTAGATTTAGCAGTGTATTTGGAGAGAAAAAGGTTGATGACTTTTCTCGATTGATCAGTTGCCCGAGAACTTTTCTTAAATTATGAGGCACCTGACTAACTGATATGTCTCCCTCTTCGTTGCCCTGAAGAATATATAGCTGTCATCTACGAACATAAGGTGAAAGACCGGAGGCGCTTCCCTTGCTATCTTGACTCCTTGGAGGTTCCCCACCCTTGCAAACTGTTGTATAAGTAGAGATAGCCCCTCTGCACAAACAAGAAAGAGATAGGGGAGAGTGGATCTCCCTGACGCAAGCCTCTTGATTGAATTCAAGACTCTAATTGTGTGTCATGTAGTGGTGACCGGGTATGTTACTGGTGAGACACATGATCAGATTAGCTATATCTATTTCTGATTGTATGATAACACTCACATCATTTGGAACAAAGAGCTCCATTCTACCCTATCATAAGCCTTACTCATATCAAGCTTCAAGGCCATCAGTCCTCTACTTTCTTGTGTTTTCTTCCTTACGTTGTGAAGGACTTCAGCTGCTACTATTATGTTATCTATTATAAGCCTACCAGGAACAAAAGCGCTCTGAGTCGTCGAGATGATCCTATTCAAAGATATGTGGATATGTATTCTTGAGGATGAGAGAACTGCAACTTTCTTGCCATCCTTTCAGAATAATGTCAACCCCTTTCTTCTCCCTACTAGGTCAACTCCCCAAACTCCCTCATACCTTATCCTTCCACAAATAGCTTTCAACTGCACCTGTGTACAATAAGTTTGAAAAAGAAAAATGAATCTAAGTCTCTTTGTTGTTGCCATCTCCATCAAGAACTATATCGCCCGGGGTTCCCAAGCCCCCAACAGTTTCAAGACAATATACTCGTTGGCCCTTATGGGACCTCTCAGTTGGTCCCGCCGATAAAATGTCTCGATTGAGATCAAAACTTCCATCTATTCCTCCATGTTTCATTCTCCTCCGCTTTGATCCACTTCTTCCATTTGGCATTTCTTCCTCCTCATATACCACTCGGTTTGTGACCGTGTTGCTTTCACCATTGAAATTTTGATCAGCTAGTCGTGCAAGATGCCACACACAATGTTATGTATGAAGCTATAACACCGTGTATGAATTCTTGTGTAGATAATGTAGGACAGTAAATATAAAGCTAAATAAACAATGACACATCAGATTGTTTACCTAGTTCGGTGCAACGTCACCTACGTCTGGGGGCTCTTAGCCTAGTGGTAAGGTTTCACTTATAAGTAATTTGTCAAAACATACAAGTATCTATGATCATCCATAGATCTATACTTTATGCTACTTATTACAGTGCAACCTATCTCAGGGTCTCCCCATGAATCCAAGACTCCGTCTTGATTCCACTCTTCGAGCAATCGCCTTGCTCTGTCGGTTCAAGTCGTCGTTGAACGTTGTGGTTGCGTGCAGTCTTCACTCACGCGATCAGTAAACCCTCAATCACCTAACTCTCAATAATTATGGTGATACACAATATCCTTAGCACAATCTGCAACCTCTCAACCCGCAAACCTTCACGTCTAAGAGCTTTGCAAATTATTGCTAGGAAACAAATAAAAGAACCACACGATTGCTAAGGGGGTAGCCTAAGCTTTTATAGCAATCGAACATGAGTACTAACCCTAATGGGTTTCCTCTTAATCACCGTCTTTCTTCTTTTCAGTATCGGAGATGTTCTGGAATTTCCTAAACGTATTCGTATTTTCTGCAGAACCTTGGACTTTCCTGATTTCCGTCGATCAGGATGTTTGCCGAGATGTCGTCAACAATGTCACAGAGAATGTCGCATATGATACTTTAACATTCTTTATGACATTTTCTCTAGTTTCTTAAAAATAAGCCAATCATCAAAAACCGTCATAACTACAATCTCCCCCTTTGGCTATTTTTTAAGGTCACCAATCTTCGTCGCATTCCTTGTCGCATTCTGCGTCGCATTTGTCGTCAGCTTTTCTTGTAGCACTCGGCTCGGTAGGCGTCGTTTCGTGCATCATTGCACATCTTGTTCATCGCGCCGCCTTACATCTTATCTTACTCCCCATTGCTGGCTCAAAAAGAGCCAAACTTAAACAAATATTTCGAACAATCAGGGAAATAAGAAAAACGCAAACTTAACTCACACATATCCTCGATCAGCAGTCGAGAATATGTATGAAATAGTGTTCAAAACAAATACATATTAAAAGTTGTTCAGTTTGTACGGAAACCAGAAAGTACTTAAAATCAAATAGAACTGCTGCTGGAACTAGCAGCCTCTTCTTCTGTAACATCGGTAGAGTCATCTTGAGAAGTGTCTTCAGTAGCATTGGGTAGAGAGGAGGAATCATCATTTTTCGAGTCTAGAGAAGGCATTGACTTCAGCAGGTTGGCACAGTGAGATCTTCGCTGGGAGAGATGCTTCAGTGCCATCTTCAGGTTGACGATGTCCTCGTCAAGTACAACTATCTCTCTCTTGAGCATGATGGCATCTCTGCTGGTTGTCTCTGTTGGAGGGGCAGCACCGGTAGCTCGACTTGTTGTCGCCTTGGTGGGTTTGACTTCTGTCCTAACAAGATCAGGAGCATGCTTGCCCTCGAAAAGCTTGTGGCTTACCACTATCATCCCTCCTCGCTTTCCTGCCTTATCGGGTTTCTTCAACACACCAGGGTGTTGGTGGACTAGTAACTGAGAGATAAGGGAGGGAAAAGCAATAGGTATCTTCACAACTTGTGATCTGGCATGTCTAATGAGATGATCAATAACAAACTGACCAAAGTCAAGTGTGGAACCAGTATCTATTTGGAAGATGAGTATTGCCAGCTCCGGTTTGATGGAGGATGCATGTGTGGAGGGAGCCCAGTTCGCTACTCCGATACGGAATAGGATGGAGTACTTTGATGTGAGGTCCGAGGCTGCCACGGTGCCCTTGGTAGGCCACATTCTGCTTTTGTCACCAGTAATCTCCTTGAGGACCTTGTTCAGGTCAGGTGGAGGCATAGAACGAACACACTTTCTCCCCAGGAAGGTATTAATGATGTTAGAGGAAATGCTGAAGCGCAAGCCTCTGACATATACCTTCTCACAATCCGGATCATCCGGAGTCCCAAATCCAGCAGGCAAGTTTGCAATGAATTCTTTGACCAATAGAGGATAGTGGTTACCTATGTCAGTGACGGTCTTCATGAGTTCTGCCTGTTCCAGGAGTTTGACAATGGCTTCTAGTCCCAGTATCTCCGAAGACAGGATCTTCTCGGGATATGCCGTTCTCTGGAACGAAAATTCCCATCGTTTTGCACTATCAACATAATGAAAAGACACATTGTCATACGGAACACTTGAGGTGTTCTTGACCGTCTTCAGGCTTCTTCTCTTCTTTGCTTCCTTTACTGTAATTTCCTCTGTATCGTCATCAGTTTCTTCATCAATCAATCTCCTTTTGGAGATAACTTTCTTTCCTTTATCTTTGGCGGACAATTTCTTCTTCTTGCTGGGGCCTCCAGCATCTTTTTCTTCCTTCCTTTTCTTGGTTTATCTCAACTTCCCTACCTTTACTGTGAGGTATTCATTTTCCTCCAACACTTTCTTTTTCAAAGACGAAAGTACTGTGTGTGCTGTTTCTGCGGCATTTTCTGTAACATCTTCTCTGGCATCCAGAGGTGCTTCTTTTGTGCCATTGGCTGCGGCACTGTTTTCCTTCTCTCTTCCTTCCAGATCGGTATCCCCATCTCTGGCCTCTTCTTTCTCAGATTCTTCCTCGACTTCTTCTGAGTCAACAACTTCTTCTCCAACCACAACCTCATCTGTGGGTTCAGGAGCGACATCTTTCATACCTTCTTCTTCACCCTCTCCTTCTGCAATCCATTCTAACCCCTGATTGACTGGGGTCAAGTCTTTCTTTTCCCTTTCAGGATTTATGAGATCCTCAACCACCCCTTCTTGAGGGGGGTCCTGATTTTCCAATAGCGACTGTAACAGGTCACTATTTCTAGATGTATCAGTATTTGATACAATGGAAGAATCAATACTTGGGAAACTGGCTGAGACTGGAGCCAGGACAATTTGCATGAAGGTCTCTTGGTTCCCTTGGTCAGTGTCAGTATCTCGCTGAGGGCATGTAACGCTGAGGGCATAACACCCATGTCATAACAAGGGTTATGTCTCTCATGTCCATGTTTGGGCTAGCTCCAGGTTCTATCACGGTTGTGACAAGATAACCCCTAACACTCTCAGAAGCTCTACATGCTATCACGAGCGTTGTCCCCAGCTTGTATCACGGGGGTGCTTGATGTTATCACAGTAGTGTCATCTAAGATGTGACACCTCTTTGGTTGTTGACTCATAGAACGCTTATTGTCGTTCTATGAGTCACGGTTGTCACGAGCAACTCCAAATGTGTCACAGTTGTGACATGTGTCTGTATTATGCCCATTGCTCTATTTCTGTCTCGTGTCCCGATTTAACTTGCTCCTACACAACATAAACTCAAAAACCACGTGAAGGTGAATGGATACACAAGGATTTATTTTATACAAAATTATAGGCAAAAATTACTCGATAATGTGGGTAAAGACCTCGGAAAGCCATAGTTTGATGCAGATGCATCAACAATTATACGATTGTATCAGAAGCCTAACACACATAAAAGGTTAGGTTGGTAGGTGGAGACCCAGATTGTTATATAAGCTGGTGAATAGATTCACATGTTTCAGATGTGGGACTCTAACACCCTCACTCACGTGCAAGCCGGTTTGAAATGCGCACGTGTTAACAGATGAGTGGGGGCAGATTTAGAGCGAACGAATTATTCATGGGCTTTTAGGCCCGATGACATAATAAGCACATCCAAGATAGCACCAAGCTCCGATACCATATCGGAAGTCAACCCACCTAAAAGCTTAACCTGGTAGGTGGAAGCCCAGATTGTTATATAAGTTGGTGAATACATTTACATCTTTCAGATGTGGGACTCTGACAGATTGTCGTCATTTACTTTCGTATTGTTCCATGTTTTGTTGTTTTTAATTTAGAGCTGCGAATAAGGTTGCTCATGTAGTCGTGATGACATCTTCATTTGGATCGGATTGGGAGGTTGGAGAAGGTCTTGTGTCTCCTCCAACTTATACATACACTTGACTACATAGGCCATTCTTCTATGCAAATTTCTAATCTAGCCTAGACCTACTATTCGACGAAGCTCTGCAACTTGAGAGCCTTCCCAATTAGAAAAATGTCGGGTTCTACAAAATCCAACAAGCTCGAGGACGGTGGAGACAATCCAATAAAAAGAAGCTCCATCGAAACAAGGTTGGTCGATACATTTGTGCGGACGTTCGAGGAACGACAATTCTTATCTCTGGCAATATCCGGTTTGAGGTGGAAATTTCAGGGAGAAGAACGAAGAACAACTTTGACGTCGGATTTGTGGTAGCAGGATCAACTTCAATTAATGATGACAAGAATGAGAGTTAGATTCAACTTGGTAGACCTATGCGACATGTAAAGATTCAAGGTAGGAAAAGGCTGCTGTCATCTAAGAAGCCAACGAATTTTTAAAAAAAAATGTTTTACCTTTACAAAAAATTGTATTTTTAAAAAGAAATCAAGGAATATTTTTGTCCTTCCACTCTAAAATTAACATGATTAACAATGGTGCAACAAACTAAAAGTTAAGGGGGCAAACCAGGTCACTTAAAATTAAAGAATGTAAAGTGATAATTGTATTCTAAAAAATGAAGCAAAATGTAATTTCCGGGAAAGTAATTATAGACTTTAATAACGGTGTGTTTGAAGTTAGAGTCGAGCATGGGGCTGTGAATGGATATAGGGATGTGAAACATAGAGAGAGTTGAAGAGAATGAAACCGCAATATTTTTGTCTTTCATGTAGCAAAAAAATTTCACTGTGGTAGAGCACATTTTTTAGGTTACATATATTATTTTAATAACTTTTTATTTTTTAATTACAAAATGTTGGTAGGAGAGAGAGAAATGAGATGAGATAAAATAAAAAATCTTGTAAAAAATCATAATAAAGAAATTAAGAAAGAGAATGTGAGAACTACCTGTAAAGAAGAAGAAAGAAAATGTGATGAGTAAAACTCTTACTGTAGCAGGACATGTAAACAGCCCTATTGAAAAGCATATATTCTTTTCATTTTCACTCAATATAATATGTTTTTAAATACCGTAGAGAGCTCCATTATAAATGCTTTTAGGGTTGCAAAAGATCTCTATCGCTAGGTGGCCTGAGCAGCTGACCACCACGATAACAACAACAAATTAATAACCTAATATTAAAGGCTAGCTAAACACAACCTATTACACTGAAAATAACTATCAAACACAATTGACCGTATCAAGATGATTTGGAGGTTGGTTAGGGATCACTTGAATTATTTCGAATTGGGCTGTAATACTCCTAATTGCACACTGTTCATGAATTACAACATAAAAAATGAATACCGAAGAGTACAAAATATAAGTTTCGAAGGCCTGGGGCTCCTTCTGATATGACCAATGTATCTCAACCTGAATTACTCAAATTGCATCTGAGTTAAGCAGAAGATGATCTTAAAATATAGCATTTCTAGCCAAGCGATATGCCCAATTACACAGTTAGTAGATTTGATAACCACAATAACCTCGAGCAATATGTTAAGTGCACCTACTGCTTCTTCTCTTCTGCTTTCCTTGGCTGCAAAGAGAAAAACATAAGATAAGAACATTGATCATTACACTCTCTGATACAATATAAGCAGTTCATACATAGCCAAATCTAAATTAAGCCTTACAAAAACACACCCGCCTCCCCCCAAAAATGAATCGTTATTTTCCTAATTTGGATGTTCAAAAATAGGTGTCCAATTTCCTCCTTAAGAAGTTGATTATGTGGAATATCACTATTATCATTCTCATAAACTAATTAGCACCACTTGCTTGGCTAGCAAAAGTAGTAGGATATGAGTACATACGTGAAAATTAAGCCATGACTATTAACTTCAGTAGTCCTTAATGTTGGCAAAAAAGTAAATGATATCATCTTCTGATGGTTTCCACGGGTGACCTTCTCAAGAGCATAGGTTATCACTTTCTACTACTCATTTAAGGATTTGCATAACTTATTTGTGTCTACCAGACTACCTGTACCCTGCAATTTCTACCATGATAGTTCAACTATGATGAAACAAATGGATTATTAGTATTAACTATTACGTATTGAATCACAGAAACCTCCTTCTATTCATGTAATAATAATGCCTCATATTTTAAGCTTAACTTGTTAATTTATTTGACTAACACAATATAGAGTGCATCAAAGGAAGCCCAAAGGAGTACAATAACGATCATCCATGCCACATACATCTGCAATAGGCCTAAGACTAGAGCTACAACAAAACTCCCCAAGTAGTACAATAACGATCATCCATGCCAACATCCGCAATAAGCCTAAGAGCTGCAACAAAGGAACCTCCTACTTCTAACTACTAACCATGGAGTTACTGCACCACAGGCTAATAGGCCATCTAAGCAGCAAGGTGGTCAAAACTAGAGACAAATTTTTTGCAGGCCGTTTTCTCAATTTGACAAAACATAAAATCAACAAGTCGCTCTCCTATAACATTTATTTTCATTATGTTTGATTTGTGGCATCTGTCCTACGAAGTGCATAATGCCTTTGTGGTGTTCATGATGTCCTAAAGGTGCTGTAACAGCCATCTCCTATAAATAATTGCCACATATATTAGGGGATGAAAATGGGAGAGTGCTTGCAAGCATATGGGATTTCCGTATAGCATACTGAACAGGATCTAGCTCCAATAACAAATAAGTAACAGACGAAAGAATAGATGGAGTGAGCTCCTATGTTTGCCAGTATTGTATTGTGGGAAAATAACATGATAATTTCCTATTCAAATTTGGTAAGCATGGTGCGGCTAGTTCATAAGTCGTTGTGTTTCAATTATCAAGGACTAAAGACTCTACAAATAAAGCCCGAGGATTGGCATTCCACTGCTGTCATTTTATATGTATATGGTTTGAACTATCTCCGTTCCCAAATGTGCTTATGATGTAGCACCAGGCGGACTCTTGGCTGACAAGACTAGAAGTGTTCATTTGCAATTTCTGGAAACGCATGTGTACCTTTATAACTCTTGGAAAATGCCTAGAAGAATATAACTTTACAAAACTAGCAGCAAACAATTACTGATACTTAACAGTTACTATCTACTGAACAAATGTATTCAAGATAATATTTTGAGGCATCACTTTTATGTAAAGTTACACTTATACCACAGGAAATTGATTAAACAAACTCCTGAGAACCATCCTTTCTAACCCTAATCCATTTAGTTCTTAACATTGTACAATTTGTGGAGAATATAACTCTGACTCAATCAACATAAAAAAGAATTAAACCCGAAATCAAAAAATTCATACATAGTGCAATGCCATACACGCACACCACCTGTTCGACCAAATGCCCCAACCAAAAACACACGGCAAAAATCCAAATATTGATGAGAAAAGAGCAGAGAAAGAAGCGATTACCTTAGTAGGAGGGGCGGTCTGATGGATCTCCTCGGCGGGAATGATGACAGGCCACTGCTCGCCGGCTTCGCGGAACATTTGCTCGGTCTCGAGGTAGCGACCCTTTTCGAGAATCATGGTTCTGATGGTGTGGGCGTTGGTGGAAGTAGCATCGAAGACCTCCTCGACGCCGTTGGCGAAGGTGACGGAGATCTGGGGAGGATGGTCGTCGGTGCGGCGCTTAACGAGGACCTGGCAGGCGGGGTTGGAGCTCTTGGCTTTCATGGTGTTGCACTGAGCCAAGAACTCCATACACGACGCTATGCGAGGGTCCAGAGCATTGAACTCCACCTTCACTTTCGATAAGAACTTCAACATCTTCGCCGATCCAAATAAGGCTCCACTGAAATTGCCCAAGGGCACCTTGCTTCTCCTATATATATATATATTAGGGAAATGGGGAAATGTGATATACTCGTCCCAACCCAAGGGGTTTTTATAAAAAATAATAATGTAATTTAGAAAATTACATTATTATTCAAAAATAAAAATTAGGCTTCACCCTCATTCTCTTGGAGATCGACAAAGTTTAGAATAAAAAATGTCTTGGCAAGATGATTTCAAATAAATAGAATTAATTATAATTTACTTGTATAACAATGACCGATTTACGTATTACTGCAATTACTGTGAAATTTTAATTTGAGATCATTTAATTGCGTTTTTATATTTTGCTCTAACACCTTTAAAATTAAGACGAAATTTTTTATTTTTATTAAAAAAAATATTCATGAATTGATTTGAAATTAGTGTAACATAATTTGACTCGACAGAAATTTAATATGGGCAAGTGGACATATTCGACCATTACATCTCATTTGTTTCTCTATCATTTCATAAGTTTTGATATTTGAGTTATGCTTGCTATCCAACCTCACTTGCTCTATTGTCTCATTCTTGCATCTGAAATAGTTTTTTTCCTTATGTGAAATCAAGTAAAGTAACCATTACCAATGATAAAAACAAAATCAATAGATGATGACATTTTGTTATACGTAATTATTATGACAATGACACTTTCATAATCGAACAAATTTTCTCTATTTTAATACTCTGACAATTTTTTTTTGGTGACAACTTACGGTAAAATGACTAAAATACCTTCCGGTGGATTTTAAATTTTCATAAAGTGTCTTGAACAGTGAATCGATTCAAATTAAAACACATAATTGAACTGTTTCAAATTAAAACCCAGAATTGAACAAGTTCAAATTTAAAAATGTATAAAATGTCCTCCAATCTCTTACTCTCCTCTCTCTCTGGATTCGATTTTCTCTAGCGTCTCGCTGCCTTCTTGATGCAGCGTACGTGGCTAGGAGGAATTCTTTATCAAAATTCGTTGATTCTTGTGAATACCGAAGGTGATAGACTTGAGGGAAACCTAGATTTTTTTTATTAACTTCAAAACTAATATATAACATAAACGTCTTACAGTATTTAAATAGCCAAAACCTAATTGCAGAAAAGAAAATTCTAAACTTATTGGAAAAAGGAAATAAATTATAAAAATTGCAAAAAGTGCCCGGAACTTAGGAAATTGCGATTTTGAACCCCAAGATGACCTCGGATGGCCGAAATCCATCGTACATAATGGCAAAGCCATGCGTTTTGCTCAGAACGTCGTTTTCGCCCAGAAAACACTAGTCTTTTGTCGAAATTCGACACTTTCCTGTTTTGCACTACATCACTTCTCCGGCGAGCAGCGTCTTCTTCGGTGACTTTGGGCGGTAGCCAGAGACTTGAGGCTAAAAATAAAATTTTGGGGAAGAAATTTTTGAGTATTTATGAATAAATTTGTGAGATTTGGAGATCTATTCATTAGAATCCCAAAAGTCTCCTATATAGTTCACTCGGTCATACTCAAATTGAAGGAGAGGCATGAATTTGGTGTCAGCCTTCCTCTTGGTTACTAGTAACTAGCGTTTATGCATCTCCCCATTTTACTACCCTTTCTCTCTCTGGTTGTGGATTTGGATTTGAATTTGAACCATAAAAACGATAAAGATGTCGTTGACTCTCACTCTCAAAAGGAAATCGTTGATGGTAGATGTTGGCACAAATGGTCGCGGTGGAGAACGGGACGACCTCGCCAACAATTCAGAGGCAATCAAGATTTGTAAATTCGGCTCCTTTTATAATTTATTTGCAAATTTGATTGGTTTGACTGTAATTTTATTAATTTATTGATAATACAATTATTATATTGTTTTAATTAATTAAAAATATATAATCTGAACCAATTCAATTATAGGATTTCATTTGAACTGATTTAATGGACCGTACTAAACCAAAGACGACTCAAATTGAACTAATTCAACCAGGAGCAGTTTATGTATTTTATGCATTTTAGAGGTAGGTTATGACAACAGATTGTCAGTGTATTAAAAAGAAAGAGTAAGTTAGTTAGGATATGAAAGTGTCATTTCGAGATAGTTAAGTATAACAAAATATCATTACCCCGAAAATCAATACTTAACTGCAAAAAGAGACTTGTCACTCACTCACATACATGACTGACTTGCTCATCTTTGCATCTAAAACCCAGAAATTCACATAAACTAAATTAAAAAACAGTACCCATTTCAGAGTATAAAAATAAAATGAATGCAAAATTGCAAAAAAAATGTTACTAAGAATCAATAACTAAGTTTTTTTTTAAAAGCAAGCATAAACCATTTCATTACTGAAGATTTGCAACAAGTAAGAATATGAACAAAACTCATACCACCTCCAAGCCATAGTCCAAAAGAGTAATGATGACCACAAATAATATCTTATAACCTGACCAATAAGGGTGGACATATAAACCCAAAAACCGGTAAACCGATCGGAACCGGACATAACCAGACAGGTAAGAACCGAAACCGGTAAATATTAATCCGGTTTCGATTATGATTCTTGCTAACCGGTCTGGTCCGGTTCGGTTTTCATTGGTGAAAACCGCGGTTAACCGCTCAAAACCGGTATTGGTCTAAGAATTAATGGAAAATAAGGTGGTGCAAGTGGGAATTGAACCTGTGACCTCCCAATAATCAAGATAGAAGCCTTACCACCAGACCAACCACAACTTTATTCACTTAGTGTACACTTATTTAATATATTTCAACTATTTTGCAATCATAACTCACATATCAATAGTACACTTAATGTCCCACATCGGCTAAATATAAAAAAAATATGTCTCCTTTTCTCTATAAATAGTGCATTTTTTTCATGATTATGCATAATTAATTTTGGGCTTATCCTCTTCGAATGAGGACAATTGTATGTTTGTTTTGGGCTTTTTGGTCTGAAACTATTATTATTTTTAAAATGTTTAATTATTCTAATTACGATAATTAATTTAAATTAGTTTAAAATTTTGAACCGGTTCCGGTTTAACCGTAAAACTGGTATTAAATTCGGTCAACCGATTGTCTGGTTTTCAGCTTAGCCGGTCCGGCTTTTGGTTTTGATTTTTAAAAACCGAAACTTGCCGGTTCGGTTATCGGTTTGGACAGCTGGTTCTGGTTAACCGGCTATGTCTAGCCCTACTGACCAGTGTTATGGATATCGGATCGCGGAGATATATCGGCCCCTTGACAAAAAGAGAGATCGAACAAACTCGGAGGGATCGCGGGAAGATCACGGCAAATCGCGTTTTATAATAAATAAATATATGTATATATAAACTCATTTATGATTTACTAAAAAATGAATGATAATTAATTATTTTTAAATATGTTGGACTGGAGCCATAACCTAAATGAATAATATTTAATTTATAATTTTTATGGAAAATGAATGATATTTATTGTTATAATTTATAACCTAAATAACAAACCAGATTAAGTGTGTCGGATCGAAGCCGGTCGAATTAGACAAAGATTAATTATATTAGATCAGAATTAATTGATTTAAACCGGAATTAATTGATTTAAATTGAATTAAACTGTAATTAAATGATTTAAATTTAAATTGAATTAAACCGGAATTAATTGATTTCAATCGGATTAAACCGGAATTAATTTGAAATTGTTCGGTTTGACCGGAGTTGACCGGTATTTGGGGTGATTTTTGTGATATCGTCGCGGATATGTGAAAATTTCTGCGATTTCGCCGAGATCTCCCGCGATCCATAACACTGAAACTGACCTATTACACTCCAAATGAACATTATTGTGACAGAAATACGAAAACTACACATCAAAGTAAGAGTTCCTTGAGTAGAAACTTAAAAAAGATCCAAATAGGCAGATATAGGAGTGTTCACTTTTCAAAAATCGAACCGACCAGTTCGGTTCTTCAAAAAACTAAATCAAAACTGAACCGTCCAGATTCGGTCGGTTTGTTAAACTGAACCGATCATTTCGGTCAGTTTTCAGTTTGAACCAACCCAAACCGAGTGCAACCCTAAAAAGAGAAGATGGACGTGGAGACACCAATCGATAACACGCCGGAGTCTCCGCCTCCTCCGTCGAAACCACCACCTCTGGTGCTGCACCGACGATCGAGTCCTCACATATCCTGAAATCGCCAGAGGAGCGAGCAATCGAAATCGAAGTCGTGAGCGGTGAGCCGATTCTCGCACCAACGACTTCGATTCTCGCAGACCCTAAAATCATCGGCGGAGCCGATTCGTCTCCCTCCCCCCCTCTCAAATCGGCTCACGAATTGAAGTCGTTGTCTCCGAATCGAAGTCGATGCCTCTTCGACTTCTTCTTCTTTATTCGGTTGGTGAGTCATTGTGTGTGAGAGGCTGTGGGCTGAATGAAAGTCTTTCTCACTTTAGGGTTTGAATAACAAAATGTGATTGAAACGATACGTTTTGAGAGAAGAGGTATTAATTAAATGTCGAGTTTTGTTTTGAGACCAAAAATTATTAAATAAAATAAGTAAAGCCCAAAAACTAAAAGGTCCACTAGAAAGTGTGCTTCAAAATTAGCCAATTGAAGCTCGTATTCAAGGTTGAAATGAACCGGTCGGTCGATTCGGTTTTTATCGGTTCTAAGAAATTAAACTGAAATCGAACCGGTCATTATTAAAACCGACCAGAACCGAACCGACCATTATTTGGTTTGGTTCGGTCGGTTTTGATCGGTTCGGTTTTTCTTAAGACCCTAGGCGGAGATGAAATCTCTTGCATTGATGGGGGACTCCATTTTTAACCCCGGGACAAATTCCTATCAGAAGAAATAACCACCCATGAAATCAAAACCTTTATCTTCTTCAAAAAGTTGACTGAATATGCACAAGTTTGAAAATTTTGATCAAATTTTGTTTTCAGCAAGATGAGTTTTGATGGTTTTGTGTTGAACTGTTGAGAGCAATGTGAACAGTTTTCATTTGAAAGCATCTACGGAGTTTTGAAAAGCACATCAAGAAAGATTTTAGTGCTTGTGATGGAGAGATGATGGAGGAATGAGAGAGTGTAAAAAAAGACACTCTTTAAAATTTAAAATACATGCGGAGATATTTTACTTTTTTTAACATTAAAATTTTAAAAAAATAATGAAAATACTAAAGGTGAGAAATTGCAATTCTACCGCATCAATGAAATGATTTCTTTGTATATGTAGTTAAGTGGAAACCACACAATTCAATTCTATAGTTCGGATCTATTAAGCTGGAGCATATGCTATCTACTAAGCCTGCCCAAAAATAAACGAGCCGACCCCAACCAATATGAAGAATAATTGAATCGACTCAGTTCGGTTCAAAATCAAATTGAACCACAACTCCATCAGTTTGGTTCAAAATCGAATTGAACCACAACTCCATAAATTTGTTCTAGTTTATAAAATGGAAAGAAAACAACTGATCCGAAGTAGAAACCGATTGATTTGGACACATGATTCTTTTATGTCATTGATCTTTATTAATTGGGCCTATCATATGGTCCAACAAAAAATAAAGTCAAATAGTAAGTCAAGAACGACTCAAAATGTGAGATTTTCATGAAAATTAATTTCAAGAAAATTCAAATGAAAGTCGGTAGGTGAAACAAAAAACTCAAACCAATCTAAAATGTAAGATGTTAAAAAACGAACCGAATCAAGTTTGATCGTCCTAATTTTTATTTCTTAAAACAAATTGATTAAACACACAACTTGTAATGTCTACTTAAACCGCGTGTTGGTCGGTCCGACTTGTACCAATCTTACATTTTCAATTTGACCTGGTCTTTACTTTAGCCCAATACAAAGGCCCAACTCAATCTTCAGTCCAATGCAAAACCCCACATTTCGAAAGTTTAGATCAGCAACATCTCATCCGTCGGATCCGTCATTCAACTGCATAAACCCTCATTAAACCCTATAAAATCAGCTCCTTAGACGCATTTCTCAACCACAATTATCGAATGGCCTACACAACCAACACATGTTTCTTATCTTTCACTAATTTCGTTTCTTCAAGTGATGAATTCATTATTTTGTTCATTTCTCAGATCTGGCTACGCTGAATAAGAAGATCTGAGGCCTATTTACTTTCTCTTCGTTTAGAAGTTTTTTTTGAATGATGAAAAATCAATACTGTTTCTTTTTATTTTCATTTTAATGACTTTTCGAAGTTCTATGATGCTAAAATCAGGAGATAACTGAGTTGCAAATATGGTTAATTTGCAATGAATGTTGAAACTCATGAACTAGGACGGTCTGAGGCTTCTCAATAACTTCATTTGTATTATTTTTGTCTGGTTTAATTTGGGTGATGAGAACACAATTTATACAGTTATCCCTGTCTGATACATTATGCAGATAACATCTTCTCTGACAATCAATCAAAATAATTTGTTTTGGTGTTTTTATTACAAACAATTTTGACAATGATGATAAATCCAAAGGCTTGTTTCTCAAAACATTCGCAGTGGCCGACTAAAGGTTTCGCCTTCGCCAGGCTTGAGACCTAATGCTGCTTTTTTTCCTTCCTTGGATGTCTGACTCTATTTTTTTGAAATGTTTGTTTTTCTTTTTTATTTACTATGTCTTTTGCATCAATTTGTTAAATTATGACGTGAATTAATATAATAGTTTTACATATGAAATGATTTAATATGGCACTAAAAGTTAACCTGGCACAAATTTTGTGGAAGAAAAAATAATTTAATATACGATGAAGATTGGAAAAACTACATTTCATTTAATAACTGGGTTATACTGCAAACAGGGGCTGATCTTTCAAAACATTTGAATGAGAATTTTGATAGGAGATTGCTTAAGCTTCCCTCAAATTGTATAAAATATATGCATATGTACTTTAAAATTATTGAAGGAGTCATTTGTTTTATTCTCAGAGTCAGTGGTAATAAAACATCCTTTACGTATTATTATTGTCACAAACTCAATTTTTAATTTAAATTGTATAGTAGTGGGCTGGGTTTTTTTAAGTGTTGTTGAACCATTTATACTTTACAAAAGGTGGGCTAACAACACTTAAACAAAGTTCACCTTACTGCTATACAATTTACAATAAAAATACACAGGTCATGATGATTGTTATAATCACTGAAATAATAATTTACACAATATTATGTTGTAATTTAGTGGTAGTTACATATACAGGAATAGGAATACTCAGATGTTTTTTTTTCTTACAACTGCTTACTCAAATATTTTTTTTACATACATGAAGATACAAAAATGGATGTAAAATTGAATTCTGAATTTCTTTTGTTGGAATTTGAAACTTTGATAATTAATTTGTCTATCATATTATATATATATATATATATATATATATGTTTGTGTTTTGTGATGGGGTATATAATGTTATATATGGAATCATTCATCATAAATAATCTGGAGATCACTCCACTACGAGTGGTTGATGAAATACAAATATAAAAATAAATTACATCAAATTTGAAGTAATCAATTAATGGTTCAGATTCTACTGTAATTTCATTAATTAAAAATTCATTAAATGAATAAAAAAATGTATGATAGTCATTGCGTTTAATTCTGATAATCAATGAAATGCATTAAAATAGAAAATAGGAATTTGAAATTGAAATTGAAAGAAATATTCAGAAAATTATTACAAAAAATTGGGGGGAAGAGTCCAAATTCAAACGATTTTTTGAAAATAAGTATGAAATTGAGTAATGGAATTACGTGATTTTTTGAAAAATGGAATGAATGAATCATTTGAATTGACTTGTGACTGAAATGGAATCATGAAAATTTGCACATAATCTCATGTTCCAATGGTAATTCCACGATTTAATTTCATTCAGAAATCGTTTCAAATGATTCTATTAAAATTCTACTACTTAATGAGTTTGAATCGACTTAAAAATGAAATGGAATCGTGAGATTATGTGCAAATGAGATCATGGAATTTGCACAAAATCTCATAATTCAAATGTTAATTTCATGATTCCATTTTCCAAAAAATCAAATAATTTCATGATTCTATTTCATTTATAAAATGATTGCATTCCATTCAAAAAATGAATGCATGTAATTATATACAAAATGGAGTTATGAAAATATGAACGGATGTAAATATAGAATATTATATTTCAGAAACTAACAATGGGACAATGGAAATATTTCTAATGTTCATGGAACAATGGAAATATTGACCATAATAATGGAATAATAGAATATTTTTACAAACCTTCAATATCTTCATCAATGCGCACTACCTTGCTCCGATTGTTCCGATGCAAATTGTTGTTGTTGCTGCTGCTACTGTTGTTGTGCACGGAGCTCGCCATGTATGAATTGATGAACGTGAATTGAGCTCTTTGGAGATAATTCAGACATAACCAAAAAATCGAATCCTGAAAACAGAAATAGAATCCTGAGCACAAACCCACCAGAATCAGATTGAACCCACCAAAACCAGATCGAGGAAACAGAAAAGAACCTCCGATCGAACCCAGAACAAATCAGGCAATTGACACGACCCAGATGAGCAAAATCACCCGATTTCGCTGCTCGAATCTGAATCCAATGAATCGAATCGAATGAGAGCAATAATAAAAGAAGAAGAGAGCGAATCAGGTGTTGAGGCCGGCCATATTCTCTTAGTCGGCGCCACCGGAAATAATGAGACCAAAAAATTAAAGGGACAAAGGGATTATGACACGGAGAAACGGAGGCGGAAAATCGATTAACAATGATCGACGAGCAGGGTTTGATTTTTCTAAGAAAAAGGAAAGAGATTTCTGCCGCAAATCAACCCAAATTGGGTGTGTTCCAAATATGCTAATAAAGGAAAGAGAATTCCATTAACGCAAATATACAAAATTACCACTCTATTGCGCTGATTAATGGCTGTTTTGGTCTTCCAATCTTCGCTATTTACGCGGCGTGCCACTGCCAATTGGTCATCATTTGAAGCGTTGAAATCTGTATTGGAAGGCCATGATATATTCGCAAATTTGCATGTAAATATAGCATTTGTACGCGATTTCGTCCCTATAATGTGAGTGAGTTAAGGATAGTTTGGGAGGAAAAATGTGTGTAAAAATATTTCGGAAAGAGAAATAGGTGAGTAAAAAATAATCATATGCATTTACCCCTATAATTTATATTCACTGTCTTTATTTTTTCTTAGGCAAGTATTTGTTTTGCTTTAATACATATAAATTTGAACTAACTAAAAAGTAAATCAAGTTCAAACTAATTTTTTGTTATATGCAATTAATAATTTTCATCATTAAAATTATTTTTTAATTGAGTTATGGCTCCTTAAAAGTACGTAATGAAGGGAGTGGGCACAATAATTATTATCTAAAATTGAAGGGAAAATGTTTTTTGAAGGTAGAAAATGTTAATGCTTGTACATTGCAATTTCGTGATAGGATTTTAATAATCATAAAAAATGTCCTTTAATATTTTGGTTTGTATAAAAATGATACAATTGTCTTTAAAATTAAAGGGGTATTGTCAAGTGGATACTCTTAAAATATGCTGTTTTTCAAGTGGATACACCTAGAATTTTTTTGTTAGGACGAGTACTTGAGAATTGCATTTGTTTCACTTCACTATTCTCCGTCCAATTACGTTAACATTCGTTTTTTCACTCTTCACTGAAAAGACTAAAATACTTTGAAGGTATTTTAGTTTTTTCTACCAAAATTATAAATTAAAAAAAGTTATTTTTAACGGAAGTTAACGGAATAGGAGGGAAAAGAGAAGTGAAAAAAATGCAATTCTTAAGAACCCACCCTAACAAAAATATTTCTAGGTGCATACACTTGACAATATCTCAATTAAAAATTAGAAATTAAAGTTTTTGGAAAGTTTTTCTAAAATTAATTTTTAACTAAAACTTGTATATTAAAAATCTGTAATTTAATTTTTTAGTGAACCTTTTAAATTAACATTTATTATATAAAACTTTTATTCTTAACATCGGAGGCAATTTTGTCATTTTTATACATCCACACATTTTACACAAAAAAAATCATTCTTGCCATTAACTAAACACACAAGCCTCTTGCAAAAAGTGTGATAACCATTTTCCCATAGGTAAGCATTAAGCTCCTGTTATTTAACAACATTTTAACATACTAAGACAAATAAAGTTGGGTTACTCCACCGATACAATTACATACACTTTTAAACAAAGACATTGAGATTTTGTTTACACATTACAACAATCTGGATGGTAAGATAAACTTGTACCAGCCGCTATTTACCCTAGCGTACCCAAATGCAGATGAACTGCTTCTAAGTCTAAAGATGCATGAGTACCTGACCAAGTGATACAAGTTGCCTGTTATAACTTATCTGATTGTAATGTAACGATTTGTACCGTGTTTGGCCCAATGGTCCTTAAGATCAACTGGCATTGATAGGTCATGACCTTCTGCTGCAAGTCTGCTAAGAAGCTTGTTGAAGGCACTCCCACTCATTTTCCTTCCACCAACACGCGCATGTCTCTTGTTGGCCACTTGTGGCAGCGGATACATTGACAGTATGGTGGTGCAACACGAAGACTGCCACCCTCCGTTCCCCCATTTGTAGCACTGCCTCGCTATACCAGTGCAGGAGCATGCTGGTGCAGGCATGGTTGACTCGTCGTACGCTACTTGATTCAGTCCCATGTCTTGACCTTTCCAATCCGGCTTTGGAAGTCCCAACTGTTTGTTTAGATCATCATCGCCACCACTCATGTCCTTCCACTCGTTTGGCTTGCCAAACACCATCTTGTTCAAGTCATCGTTTTCCTTTTTAACTTTCTTTGAAGGTTTTGGAACCCTCTTAGAGGTTGATGCTGGTTTGGCCTCTTTCGGTCTTTTAGGTTGCCTTGTCTTGACTACTTCAGGAGTAGGAACTGAGACACTATCATTTGTACTGCATGGAGCTTCACTCATGTGAGGCACATGATGTACATGCTGCTGTGGATGGTGCATATGCTTCACTCCACGTGCTATTTGACACCCAGGAGGGCACGAGGAAATATTCCCACTGGCAATGGAGTTTTCTCGATATTGTAGAGTTGCAATCACATTGTCTCTTTCCATTATGGCATTATTTCGATCTGAGAGTGCAGAGTCCCGTTGCATGAGTGCAATGTCGCGCTCGTGTAGAGCAGCTTTCTTTTCAGAAATAGCCATATTTCTTTCTTGAATAGCTGCATCTCTTTCAGCCATAATTGCCATTATCTGCTTCATTGATGGTTGATGTTGCATCAACCACTACAATACCCAGAAAGGGGCAGTTATCATTAGTTTAGAATTTTACATGATTCACCATATCTATTATCCCATTGTTTCTAATCTTATAATATCTGTAAGATTGCATGTATACCTGACTCTGAGCAGCTTTATACTGATCTGCTTTATGTCTTCCATTTTCACGATGTCCAGCATCATCCATTAGAGATCCACAGACTGGGAAACAAAGTCAATCAGGCATCAGACAATTAATAAAACATGATCATACCATACAACATGGACAATCAAGGTTATAGAAAAAACATTTGAAGAACAAGCAAACACAGTTGTAACCACAAAAGTTAAGAAGTTGGAAATTTATTTATTTGTTGATCAACAATAAAATTGAATTAAAACCAAATGGGATCCTGGGAAAGGAAACCAAAAAAGTCTTGCAAAACAAAACAGAACCAGCAAAACAAGAGAACAACAAGCAGGTATAAATCCTGAAACCAGATAGGATGTGGGAATGATGTCCACTTCAGCTATACAATGCAACCAACACAAAATGTCACATAGTATGCGACAGATTCCCAAGACACAGGTAGCAAAAAACTTCACATTAAGGACCATCTACATTCTAGAACCAAAAATGACACTTAAGCTCTTAATATTAATTGTAAGTGTAATATACTCTGCTCATTGCTGTTTAGATTATCCACCAAGTTCACCAAACAAAACATTGAAAACAACATTAAATGATCAAAAAGAGTAACTCATATTTAAGAGAACTCCTTTAAAAGATAATGATGGTATACAACCTCATAACCTTGCAACACCATGATACATCATGCAAATAAACCTAAGTTCACTAAACAAAACACTGAAAACACCATTACATGATAAAAAAGAGAATCATATTTAAGAGAATTCTTTAGGCAGCTAATGATGGCATACAACCTCAGGACATGGGCAATACCACGATGCATCATGCAAGTAAATCTGTGTCTAATCTCTAGACTTCCTCAATAATTTAATTTCAGCGCAGGAAAACGAATGCCAACAATGAAGAGTCTTAAAAATTCTCCTATAGATGCACATATTTACACATCAAGGAAACTTATCCCTCCAATGTGTGAGGGCATGAGATAAGAATCCTAGTTCTGCATAGCACTATCAGTTGCTAATTGGTATGACATGAACATACTACCCACTCTATACTGATACATCATCAAGTATGTAAATATTTGATCCTTTGATCATCTAGACGATTCCCTTATTTTAACATTAACAACTACGTAAAATGAATAAGAGCAAGTAATTTGCTGAGGCAGTGAATGATGGTTGGCACTTGACAATCATACAATATGGCCATTACCATATGATGCATGACACAAGTCAAGCTTGGTCCAATCCTCCAACTTTCATTCACAATTTTAAGTTACAAGCAACACAGATATATTCCTACGTGCTGCATAGCATTTACTGCAACCTTCACGCCTACTGTATGTTGGAGCACATTCCAAGTCCTACATTTTCTAAGCTGTTAACTTGTACAACACAAACAACCTATTATTACATGAAAATAAATGTTGCGAGCTCGCAAGTCCCTTACCAGCTAGAAACCCTTTTTCTTCATTGCTTGAATAATGTCATTCGTTCCGCTATTACTATTAGTACCCTTTGGCATGAAAGGCTTGTTCACTTATTCAGGACACAACTTACTCACCCTTTTAGCATGTGCTCACTAGTTTCAGCGGGGTGCTTCATACACAGCACAAAGGCCACCCATTAAGCTTAACTCAACCCTCCAGTTTTCAAACAGTTAGACAGTTAAAAAAAGAATTATTTCAATCTAAAAGCACCATTCCCAATTCTAAGCTCAAAGAAATATAAAAAAAAACTCAAATTTCCCTCCCTAAACCGACCTGAAGCAATCAATCACAGAAATGCAAAAAAAAAACCCAAAATAAAAAATTCAGAAAAAAACCCTACAACCCTTTTCTTCATTTCCTCACAGAAGCACCAATCACAGCCACAATTCAGCAAGAAGAAGCGCAAATTTAAACCCAGAAAGTTAAAAAATACACGGAGCGGCCTAGTTAAATGAACAGTAAGCAGCAAAATGATAGAAATCAGTGTTAGGTAAGAGAAGACAAAACCTGATCGGTGAAGAGACAGAGTTAAGAAAGTATCCTCCGAGTCCGAGAGGTAGGAAGAGGAGGAGTTGGAAATGGGAAACCCTAATTGTGCTGCTCCACTGAAACCAAGAAAAGAGGAAGGAGTTATCGACTGTGTGAGGGTTTTGCGTTTGGTTGTCTCTTTTCTCAATATCTCTTGTCTTTGTCTCTTCCATTTCTATATATTATTGTCTCATACTTTCTTCCCCTCATTTTCTTTTACCACCATTTTTGCTTACAAATTAATTGCCATTTACCAGATATTTTGTAAGACTTTTTATCACCAAACTACCACTTATAGTAACTAAATTTATTAGAATGTATAAATTATAAAATATTTTTTTTATTTGGTAGGTTCATATCTTTGCAATTCGTGTCACTCGTAACTCAGCCGTCCATGAGTTTTGGCGGTTTGACATGTTGCATGTAACTGTTAATGAAGTTTCTCAATTTTAAAAAAAAAAAGAATTTGTAAATATTTTCAAACGGCTGATGGTCAATTTTAATTAAAAATCTGAATTATAAACATGATTCAAATCATGAGAGATAAAATGTATTTTTATGGTGAATACTTTATTAAATGGGAAAATGACACTTTTGTGCACCTAAATATACACTTTTGACACTTACATACCCTATCTTTTTTTTTCTCTTTTTTCCATACCTGAATATTATTTTGGGACAGTTTACCCCTAAAATTTTAAAAATACCGAAATTACCCCTGAGTTGAACCAAAATTAAATCTAGTCTGATAGAGAGAACCAGTCCAACTTTTAAAGAGGGTAAAAAGACGAAATTACCCTCACATGTTCATCAAATTTTCAATTGAATGCCCCTCCTCTCTACCTTCAACCCTAAATCCTTCCCGTCCCCGCCTCCATCAACGGCCACCAGGAAGAACCGCCTCGTCGTCGCCCCAGGCCACCGGCATCTCCTCTACGAGCAGAACCACCTCGTCGTCGCCTCCAGGGTTCGCGACTCCCTCAGCGAATCCTCCATCGACCTCGACGTCGTCGCCTCCTTCGACACCGGCGGCGCCGAGCTCCTCTACGAGATCTGCCTCCTCTCCGCCCAACATCGCGCGCCACCGCCATGTTCCTCGTCGAGAACCGCCAGCTTCTCTACTCTTGTTGTGGTGCCGATTATGATGCAAATCCACAGTTGGCGGCGGAGCCTAGGGTTTCAGAGGCGAGGTCCTCGAGAAAGGGGCGAGGGATAAAGGAGGAGAAGTTGAGGTGGAGGTGGTCGTAGAGGGAGAGGGATGCGTCGGAGACGATACGATGCGACGGAGGGCCGGAGGCGGAGGCGGACGGTAGACGCGGCGGAGATGAATGGTTGGGCTGCCGGAGAAGATGATGAACAGTGAGGAGAGAGGGGCAAAAATATAATTTAATAATTTACTTTTCAATTTTTAATTTGTTATTTGAAAAGACCAATATACCCTTAAATTGTGTGATAATTTCGTTATTCAATGGAGGGTAAAAAAGTAATTTCATTATTAATTAAAATATGGTTGGATCTGGTTGAAATTGAACCGGCTCAATTCATAGGTATTTTCGGTATTTTGAAATGTCTGAAGAAAACTGTCCCAAAATAATATTCAGGTATGGAAAAAAGAGAAAAAAAAAGGTAGGGTATGTAAGTGTCAAAAGTGTATATTTAGGTGCACAAAAGTGTCCTTTTCCCTTATTAAATTTATAGAATTGAAGCCTTTCTCTTTTACTATCACAGATGAGATGTTCTCAGTTGCCTGAAATAACCAAATCAATTTTCCAAAATACTAGACCAACACAAGTTACAACAATTTCCTAGTTCATGATGGTGGACCAAGAATCATAAAAAAAGAAAGATGAAAAACTCATTCATGGTTGCTTGATGTAACACTCAGTAACATATCAGTTCAAGCTTCATAGTGGAACCTATGTGGCAACCTTAGAAGCTTCTAAAGACTAAGGATCCAGTCTGTACGAATTCAAAACAAATTTAGGTCTCTATATGTGACAATACTGCTCACAGACAGGACCAGACTCTGAACCTCTAATCTGAGTTTGGCTTCTTCTCTATACTTGACTTGCTGAGTATGAGTACCCCAATTACAATGAGCGAAGCACCTGCAAACCACTGAGAAACAGGCTTCATTAGATAGGTGCCCAAGTGGCATAGGTTATCACAATCATTGAGCATGCATGATTTCTACCGCCACAGCTAATACATAATTGTTGTGATATGGTTCACAGTAGAAGGAACACAGAAAACAAACGAAACCGGAAGCACACAGACAATTCTTCGTATTCAATTACCCATAAATAGCTCATCAAGGTTCAAAGCATTTAGGCTCCATTTGGATGTTTATTTTGTGTGAAAATGGGAAACATCTTCTCTTTTGCTGTTTTGCATATAAATGACAGTTAATATAGGTTTTTGTGATCCTGATGCCCATTCTCATTTCATCACATAACCCCCTATTTAGGCGGGTTAGGGTATCAATATGGAAATCAAAATATGGCTAAATTACACACAGTTTTAAGGTGATTCCCATTTCTCATCATCACCCTTCAATGTTTTCAGATTCATTTGCCTTATTCCCATCCTACATTTCCTCATGTTTTTCACTACAATTACAAACCTGATGGTGCATTTGATGAATGAGGAGAATGACCACCTTATGTTCCCAGAACTTATACCATATTATACTCAAATATCCAATAAATATTTAATAATATTAATAATACATGACAAACTTTTTTCTGCTCAAAACAATTGGCAAAGCATGTAACTATGCATGCAATGCAACAACAATACAAAACATTTATTAAAACAATAGCAATTGTAATTGATGAACCCATGAATTTAGAGTTACCTGATATGGTAATGCTTCCTCAAACAAAAAGAATCCAGCTAGACCAGAAGTCAGGAAGTTAGTAGCAAAGTTTGTCACAGTCGCTTGCAAGGATGAAAGAGCTTTAAGACTATTAACATAGCATCCCCACATTGTTATGTTAAATAATATCACCATGCCATATTTGAGGAACTGATATAAACAAGAAATACACAAATGTCATCACAAGGTACAGGGGATCAAAAGTTTTAACCACTACCAGAGACAAATGGATGAATAATGCAGACACTATATAAAGGAAATTATAACAGCACTAAGAATACTGATGAAGAAATAAAGAAAAACCGTTCCCAGAACACCACACACCCCAATATAAAAATTGCCCCATACACATTCAGTGAAAAAACAAGGGAAAACGACACTTCAATATAATCGACTTTGACACTTAATTACAACCAACAAAAAACGTACATTCGAAGGTACCCAAATTTGAGCCAAAACTAAAGTTGGGTATCTCCGAATGTACATCTTTAACCGGGTGTAGTTAAGTGTATTTAATTGTCATTTCCCCAGATAACAAAGTTGTATGAGTGACTCTCATGTCTTTTTATGGTACTTGGCATCAATACCAGTGGTAACGCCAGCACATATCGAAGAACACTATCGAATTCAGAACTCAATTTGGTTATTAACTGACCTATTCCCTGACCAAAACATGGAAGTGAAAGCCAATGAACAACATTAATTATTGTTCAATATTTGAACTTTTTCATATTTCCCTACTGTTGTATGAACAACAATCAGTTTGCCCAAGATTGTGCACAGACATTCACAGTAGTTTTTAGCATGTAGATTTCACAGGCTATTCAAATCTATGGACTGAAAATTGCAGTTGCATGATCTGAAAGAAATTGAAAAGACATGGAATAATTGGGACCTGAGATACGAAGAATTTAGCGGAAATGGCGGCGAAAGCAGCATTAAGCCCCGCAGAGACCGCCCATGCGTAGCCTCTCTCCATCGCAATCTCCGAAACTTCACTGCTTCGGTTGGTCCCGTCAAAGGGGAAGAAGAAATGAATGGGCCTGGGCTTGGGTCCCTCATTTGGGCCTTTTGTGGCTGGGTTTCGTTTACTGATCCATCATTCCTTAAAAAAGTTTACCTCCTTTGAATTTTAATAGCATAAAACTCTTAATTTTACGTTGAAACCTATGGAAGAAAAGAGTTAAAAATAGGAGAGTGGTAGCATAAAATGTGATAACCAAAATAGTGGCTTTAAAGCCATTACTTACACATTCTAACAATCCCCCACAAATGACTTTATAAAATATTTGCAAGAAATGATTCTTGAGTACACAAAGATTTGAATACTTAAACATTAATGTCTCTCAATGTGAATTAAAGTGTACTGAAACAAGACAACAAAATATTTATGAATCATATGTAAGTGGACAGGGGTGTTCATGGTTGGATAACCGAACCGAACTGACCATAACCAAACCGAACCGACCGGTTCGGTTATTAAACATTCATAACCGAAAATCGAGCCGATGGGTGGTCGGTTCGATTCGGTTATAACCGAATAACCAATCGGTTATGATCGGTCGGTTGGTCGGTTCGGTTGATGGGTGGTCGGTTCGGTCCAATGTTTATATGTATAATATAATATGTATTATAAGACATAAACATATGGGTGGTGCAGTGGTAGAGGTTCTGTTGTCTTGTTCCAGTATAGACTTAGGTTCAAATCACGTTAGAAATACTTTATTTTTAGAGTGTATCGGTTATTCGGTTCGGTTCGGTTACGGGTGGTTCCCGGGGTCCCGTAACTGACAACCGAACCGAACAGTCTCTTATAACACCTCATACTCTGATTTAGAGCTATCAAGAGCTTCTCTATAACACCAAAATAAATTGGTTATGGATATTTAAATTCAAAATCCATCAAGTTCTTGTGATGCGGTGCAGTCGAGAAAGTCAATAAGTAGAAGCTAGAACACCCGAAGTTATCGTGGAAGTGTTAGATTTGGACAAAAGACTAGTGTTTTTGGGCAGAAACGGCGGTCTGAGTCAAAATCATGGCTATGCCATGTGGTACGACGAATTTCGGTCATCGGAGATCATCTAGAGAGACAAAATTGCGTTTTATAAGTTTCGGACAGTTTTTTTTTATAATTTTTAATAATTGTTTCCTTTCTTTTCATTTTTTCCTTTCTAGCATTTTTTTCCTTTATTTTTCCGTTCTAGCGAATTAGGGTTTTCCTTTTTTGAATTTTTTTTTTCATTATTTAAGTACTCTCATACGATTTTTGTTATTTAGTAGTTTTTGAAGTTTAATAAAAAAAATCGAGGTTTCCCTCAAATCTATCATTTTCGGTATTCGCAAAAATCAACGAATTTTGATAAAGAATTCTCTCTAGCCACGTTCCCTGCATCGGTTGGTATCAGAGCCTAGTTGATCCTGAGGTATACCGCCCCGTAGACAACAACGAGCCGCTCCCCAAGGTGCTGATGATGATCAAGCTGAGTTACGACGTGAAAACGCTGAATTTCGACGTGAGAACGACGATTTGAGGCGGCAAGTTAAATTATTGACCCAACGAATGGACGAATTGCATCGTCGTGATGATGATACTCTCACGGACGACAATCCTTTCACCGAGTTTCAGAATCGTTCACCCGAGCGCCCTAACCCTACCCACAGTTGGGAACAGGGTTTCAAGGTGGAAATTCCACAATTCAATAGTAATCTTAAACCAGAAGAGTTCATAGATTGGCTATCACCCCGATTTATGATGATTATGTTGAACCAGATGCGAAACTGAAATTGTAGCAGCACAATTGAGTCAACACGAGCAGAACATTCAAGGAAGAGATGCTCTGTTAGCAAGAGATGAAACTTTATGTTGCGTCAAATACTTGTTTTTAGCTGATTCATACAACAATAGTTACGAACAATTTTTGGAGGGCATCGAGAGCTTGTACGATGAAGGCAGGACTGAGAATTTTGACTTGTTAAGTGGTACATCAACCAAGGTGCTTAGTGAAAGTCTTGCAAGAGTAGCCGAAAATTATTTGGAGCACATGGAACTCGAGATGAAGTGCTACACATTTACGATCCAGCTTGCGAGTAAGGTGGGAGTACTTGATACAGCTGAAAATTCGGTAGGAAGTGCTACAAAGATATGGGATCCCGGGGAGATCCTTCTGCTGAGCAGGATGCTGCGGGTCCAGATTCGAGGTCGAATCTTCTTCATCCAGGAGAGAATGATGCGGTGCGGTCGAGGAAGTCAATATGCAGAAGCTAGAACACCCGAAGTTATCGCCGAAGTGTCAAATTTGGACAAAACACTAGTGTTTTCCAGGCAGAAACGACGGTCTGAGTCAAAATTGCGTTTTATAAGTTTCGGACAGTTTTTTTTTATAATTTTTAATAGTTTTTTTCTTTCTTTTCATTTTTTCCTTTCTAGCATTTTTTTTCTTTTTCTCCGTTCTAGCGAATTAGGGTTTTCCTTTTTTGAAATTTGTGTTTTATTAATTAAGCACTCTCATACGATTTTTTTGTATTTAGTAGTTTTTGAAATTTAATAAAAAAAAATCGAGATTTCTCTCAAATCTATCATTTTCGTTATTCGCAAGAATCAACGAATTTTGATAAAAACTTTCCCTAGTCACGTTCTCTTCATCAACTTGTGTATATCACTACAAAAATGATTATGGGTTATCAAGTACAAAACCCATCAAATGTTTCTTATATAACATTGCCAAAAATTAGTCATGAATTATTAAATACTATTGCATAGGGGTGTTCACGGTTCGGTTTTTGAACCGAACCGATCAAGACCAAACCGAACCGACCGGTTCGGTTCTTGCATAAATCAAACCGAAACCGAACCCAAAAAATTCGGTCGCCGACCAGAACCGAACCAACCAAAACCGACCATTTTTTGGTTCGGTTCGGTTCGGTCAGTTTTGGTCGGTTCGGTTTCTTTTGAACACCCCTACTATTGCATGTCACAGGGGTGCACTCATCTCCTAGACATATCAAGATCCTATTTGTAGAAGAGTCAACAAGATTTCTTTTGGACTTTACTCACTTCAAAGAGATCGCTACATTTCGAGGGTTATCTAACCAAATTATGTATGATTCAAGTATATATTTTCTACATTACTCGTAACATTATAAATAATTGCTTGTGAATCATATTGCAAGGAGACCGGCACAACATTTCATTCTCGTATACACATCAATTGCCAAGTTCCTCAATCTTTATACTTCTTATCGCGTTAACTCAAGAGCAATGTATTATGATTTCATGGTGGAGCCTATCTGTGCAAGTATGTTTGAAATATTTTCATTAGATAGCATCTCTACCCAATATGATAATCACATAATCATTTGTTGACCTACCTTAATTTGTCTTTGAATTAAAATTTGCATCACATAATCCTTTCATCATAGTAGAAAACTTACTAAAATGTAAAGAAGTTTTTTTGTCCATTTCAAAACCGTAAGCAAATGATGAAGAGCACTTCAATGATAATTACTAGGATTATGCGTGTAAAGATTCCACCTACTGACATTATACGTAATTTAAAAACTTCATAAATTTTAGCATACTCAATTTGTGTTAGGTCGTGCACACATTATAAGCAACATCACATTTCCTATATTTTTAGCATGTGTAATTTAAGGAACACTTTCACCCAAACTCCAAACCAAATGTTCTTGGAAAAATTGATTATAATCATCAGTATTTTTGTTAAATGAAATTTGTTGTTTTAAAGTAAAAGAATTTGAAACGTGCAGAACGTACAAATTTGATGTGTCCTTTAGTCGTTAGGTTTCAAAAGGTTTTGTCTGTTCTTTTTAAAGTATTGATGATCACTGATTTGGTTTTAAATTTCTTTCAGTTCCTTGCCTGTGGCTTGTTCTCTGCCTCTAGTTCTATTGTAAAAAGAAAATGTCACTTACCTTCTTCGTAGTAAATTTGAATTTCATTTACCTTTCTTATTTCACGAATACGTTCTGACAGGTTCCCGAAGTATATCACTTTCTCACTGAGGCCTAACGCCATCAACGATTGACGTTTGACTCCACCCAAATCGCCTACTACATTGGGAGGCATATCAGGACGAGGATCTAACCAAACAACGCCATATTTCGGGATCTGCCTGGGCAACGAACAAGATAAGATTTGGGCTGCAATCGGGGCATGCTCGATTTTTTCCCTTAAAAAGCACTTTCAAAAAATCGCTATCACGATTTTGTTTTCAATTCCAGTTGACGGTAGATTACCATGCAGCGCCAAGTCGAGTCTACTAGTGTCTTGGTTGGCACATTCGGAGGCGCTACTCTGAATTCTAGGGGAAGTGCAATAGAAATTTTAAAAGATATGGACGAGACCCAATCCCGGTAGACTTCCAAGGACGAGAGAACGCTTGGGATTTGCTCTACGACCACTTCATGTCCGTGGGTCATGTGGTAATTTTCACTTAATATTTTTTTACATGAAAAAAAAACTAATATACTTTTCATAACGCAATTAATTAACGTGTCTGTGTGCATGCCATGTTTGAGAAAATGCCAAATCTCACAAACAAGAGGGAGAATCATACCGGCGGTTCCTGCAACTTTGACAATCACGCTGCGAAGAAAAAGAATGCGGAGCCTTGTTTCCGCGTCTGGAGATGTATGTGGATGTCTATGGAAAATACGTCGACCCCCAGAAGGTATATTTTGACTTTATCATTTAAAACCGTTTAAGTATTTGCTTACAGTAACTATTTAAACTGTATGATTGAGTTACAGGTTCACAAAGTAGGGCCATTTTCGAGCATAAAACTACTGAAGGTGCCACACAAGCTACTGACAAAACTCGCGCCTTTGTCATTCTACCTGAAGTAAAAAGCGATGAATAGTCTGAGGTTCTACAACAAGTGTTCGGGAAGGAAAACTACTAGGGTTACATCGTCCCCAACATGTATTTTGAATACATACAACCTTCGAAACCGAGAGGTGGTGCTCGTACTGTCAGCTTTGCGACGTCTGAGTAGTATATTGCTGCCGAGATCGTCGCCAGAACGGCTATTTTGCAGAGAGGCAGCAACATGTTGAAGCAGAATTAGCTGCGATGCAGATACAACACGTCGTAGAACAGGAGGCAGATCGTCGTGCAACGAAGGCTCGGGTGAAGGAACAACTCGACGCGAAACGTCTGAAAGTGGAGGCAGAGTGCGCTGAAATGCAAGATCTCTTTAAGGCCGACTTGGATAATCAGTTGTAGGACATGCTTCAACAGTTCATGCAGCAGATTTCGGTTCCGCTACAGTCTCCGTTCCCAACTCTGCCGCTGCCGCTCTCGACTCCGGCAGAGTTTCCCCCACCGACGCCGATCTCGACTCTGGTAGAGTTGCCCCCTCCGACACCTACCCCACTTCCGGCACTGAGCCCGACTCCCCGCCTCAAAACTAAGAGCAAACTTCAGCCGAGCAGGCGAAGAAGGCAAATATGAAAAAGAAGCCGAAGAAAAAAATCACTTGTTGGCATCCCCTAGCTATATTTCGTGTTATGAAATGTTTAAAACTGTTTGAAATCACATTTGTATTAACTTTTTTGGTGCAATTTTTAGTTTGCAATGTTTTGAAATGTTGCAAAATGCAGTTTAGGTTAGTTGTTGTATATTATGGATTTCAGCAGGTTGTTCGGTTTACAAATTAAGGAACGACAGAAATTGGGGCAGGTTTTGTCGTCATCAACTGAATGAAGAAGTAAAACTGTAATTATTAGGGTTATAAATGTAACCATGAGTTATTTGACAAATAAATTATTCTATGCCTCAATTACTTTACAATTAAAAGAGTTCCACATGTATTTCAGAGAGAAGATGAGAGTGAAGGATTGAAGAGAATTAAAAAGCAAAATGCCAACTCCATGTATTGAGTTTTTAATGGAGAATTAAACGAGTTTTACCATTTTATTCCCTCACTTCCCAAATGAATTAAGTCTCCGTTTATTTATCAATTGAGTTTACGTAATTGTTATGAAATTAAATATTTTATACCATTTTGTTTGATTGCTTATTGGTATTATTGTTTATCACTATTCATGATTTAATTTATTCCCATAATGTTATATAAAACTCCAATTGTAAATATGTCTGGCTAATTCATCTAAGGATTGAGATAATGAAATTAAATAATAGTTAGAGGGGTTTCTTAATTTAATTTATATGCTTGCAACACTGAGTAGGGAGATTTCATTATATATGTATTTAATCCTTCATTGAGTTAATGGCATATGATTGATCTACTTTGCTAATTAAATCGAGAGAGGAATTAGTAAGCAGACTTGAGTAGTGAAAGCCGGGTTTAAATCCTCATTAGAGATAGGTGGGTTAACACGGTAGTGACATCCATAGTTACCAAAACCGAAAGATTCTAAGAACTTACGAAACTTAATACTTGCTAGCCGGTTAAATAATTTCTACAGATAGAGTGATTATCATAACTAGTTTTAGACTTTTCATCTACCAAGAGGAGATCTAAGGTATCTAGAAGTTCTCGTTGCTTCCCTATGTCGTTATTCCACCTTACAAGCATATTTATTATTTTATTTTTAACTTCTCGTAATTATTATTAAAGTTCTATTGCATTAACCCATTCCCTGTGATTTAAGACTTTAATAATTTTATTGTCTTGCCTACGACTATTTATTTATAATATTTCTCCACACTTTCAACTTATTGAGATTAATTTCAAAATTAAAAACGAGTGATTAAACCTGATAATTGTTTTCTTTTGAGTTCAATATACAAGGTCGTAATCCTTACTTTATTATATTACTTGAGATCGGTACACTAGCAGACGTCCTAAAAAGCGGTACAGTTTTGCGCATCGCATTTTAGGCCATCAATATCCAATAGTGCAATTTTTATTCGAGACTGCCTGACCCGTCATCAACATTCAATTCGAATCCAAATCTCAACGATCAAGGAACACTTTCAATAAACAAAACTAAATTAAACTTGATTAAAGTTCAAATCAATTCAATAACTCCGATACATGAACTTCTAAATCTCAACCCAAACTATGAATCTACACTGAGTTAAGGTAGAAATCACAATACCCACTCTAAAATGGTTGGATCCAAGCTCTTCCTTGCTCTAGATCTTCAAATCTCTAATCCCTACCTTACTTACCTTTCCAATTACCTTTCCAAAGTAGCTAAGAACTCTTAAAGTGCTCAAGCACACCATAAATTCAAATTCCATATCAAGGGTCTTACTGACCCAAAACTTGAAGTGAGGGCAATCTGGACATTTTTAACTGTTAAAACGCAGATTTGGATACTGTGTTTGAGTCACGACAGGGTGTCATGACTCGGACTATAGTGACTTTCTTTAGCGTCACATTGCTCCTGCATACCTTAGGTCTGATGACTCACGACTTCATCAGTCACAACCAAGTGTTGTGACTTCTAGTGTCGTTATTCCAACTCCTGAAATCTGCCCGAGATGAGATATGTCTTGCGACTCAGGACTAATCAGGTCACGACCAGGTGTCGTGACTGGTTTTATTGTGACTTTCGACTCCATAAATGGATGCTACCCCATTTCTTAAGACTGCTTGAGTCACGACTAGGTGTCATGACTCGTTTTCTTCCGCAAGTATACTTGATCTCATCTCTTGGACTCACGACACCTCAATATGTCATGAACATGTATTGTGACTTCCGGTGTCGCGAGTAGATGCAAATATTTGCAAACTATTTCACTAATTCCTTCTTATTGTAAGTGAGCAATATTCATCATGGATCTATTTGAAGAGAAAAATAGTTATATTTAGTAACAAGGAGCATATTAATTCTATAAGAATATGTATGGATTTAAATTACACACCTTAATTTGGGCCCTTGCCTTTTTAATTAAGAATCGGCTAGTTTCAGAAACTCTACAGTGCACGTGACGCGGCAAAGTAACTGTTCTCAATTTTAAATTGCCGTCTCGAAGAAGCGACACTAAAAGGAAAAAAAATAGTGTAATCTGAAAGTTGAGTATTGCTTGAAGTTGCGTGGAAAAATCTCACCGACTCAAATTTCTTGATAACTCTTTCTCTGAGCTTTCATGGATTTCTAGAATCTTTCCTTATTTCTGTGCCGGAGTGGTATATGATGATATGAAGAAAAAGAAAAGGAGAAGACGATGATCATATATATAGAGCAATAATTAATTAGTAGGGTGTTGGTCTTGATGATGTGATTTCAAATCATACATAATTGATTCAGAGTCGATTGGGAACGGATCATCGATTAATAAATGTGATTATCTTCTCGGTCATGTCCTTGAATCTGTGCCGGAGAGGTATGATATGAAACAAGAAATAAACACTGATCATGCATGTCTATTTCCTTTTTTCAAATGGAAGAAAAAAGAAAAGGAGAAGACGATGATCATGGCCACCTCCAAGCCGGCGAGGTATTGATTCAATATATCTCGCCGGCTATGACCATTCCCGTCGAGACCTGCCCGGCGAGAACCAAGCCAGCGAGTTTTGAGCGAATATTTCGATGGCTTGATCAAGCCGGCGAGACTGGATCTCCTGCCCGGCGAGGGCAAAGTCTCGACGGCTTGGAGCTAAATTTCAGTGGTGTGGAGTACTACTAATAATTAAGTAGGGTGTTTATCGCCTTGATCATGAGTTGATTTCAAAACACAATTGATTCAGAGTCGTCGATTGGAAACGGATCATGAATGGTTGTGATTTGTCAATGGATTCACTGAGAATTGTTCAGCTAATTACATGGCAGTTTGATGGGTGACGCGGATCGCTGATGTGGGTCGTCGATCGGATGAAGATCTTGATTGATTAGTATGCTTAGCTTTCTACTCCTATAAATATAGACCCCTCCTCTCCTCCTAATATCACCCACTCCCCATTCCCTTGAAGCTCTCTACTTTCTTTCTATTATAATTAGTTAAGGAATGGCTCGCACTAAGCAAACTGCTCGCAAATCAACCATTGGACATGCACCAAGGAAGAACCTTGCTTTGAAGGTGAATTACTATTATTTATTTATCTTCTCATTCCATCTTCCTTTTTATCATAAATATTTTAGTATAAGAGAATATTTAGGGTTTGTTTTTGATGATTATGATTTTGTAGGCTGCGAGGAGAAGTGTTCCGTCAACTGTCGTTTCCGTCCTGGAACTGTTGCACTACGGTATATATATGTGATTCATTATTATAGATTTGTTTTCAAAACCCTAATTAATTAGCTTGATCCTCCTGAATCTAATCATAAGCCGTACATTTGTATAATCAACAGTGAGATTCGCAAGTATCAGATATATATATATATATAAGCTCTTTTATGAGAACGCGAGAACTGAATTTGTCCATTGAAAATAGGTGAATGTCTATTAGAAATAAGTGAATGTCCGATAAAAATTGTGATACCCAATGAAAGGGAATGTTCAGCGGAAATATGTGAATGTCCAACGAAAATACTTTGTCCAACGAAAATAAGGGAATGTTCAGTGGTTCTCATGTTCTAACGACACATTTGGTTCTCAGCCGAACCAACCCTATATATATATTATGACTACTAGCTTAATTAATTATATGGTTAAACATGGGTTTATTTAATATATATATATATATATATATATATATATATATATAGGTGCTGGAATATGTGAGAACTAAACTCTTTTATAAAAACGTGAGAACTGAGTTTGTCCATTGAAAATAGGTGAATGTACATTAAAAATTGTGATACCCAATGAAAGTGAATGTCCAATGAAAATACCTTATTCATTCAAAATAAATGAATGTCCAACAGAAATAAGAGAATGTTCAGTTGTTCTCATGTTCTCACGACACATTTAGTTCTCAGCCGAACCAGCCCATATATACATATATATTATTTATAGTATGACTACTAGCTTAATCAATTATATAGTTAAACATGGGTTTTTATATATGAAAATAAGTGAAATAGCAAGGAATTAGAATGACTTTTTTTGTGAGATGTCATGAAATCCTTCTGATTCCTTAACATTCGTCAATACTCTCTTTGAAGTTGAAGCATGCAAATTGGTGATGGCCAACTTGCAAAGGAATTCTTGGAACCGGCCACGAATCAATACTAATTTAGTGAAGATAAATGCGAGTTGAACGAAGATTACTCATGGAAGTTTTAGATTCCAAGTTATTACCGGTCAAACAGGTTGACTAGCAACCTGTGACTCGTCATCTGAACTTGCGAGCTCCGTAGTTTTTGCATCCAAAGTCCAAATAAAATAAATTCTATTTTTTTTTTGCATCGGTGGTCTAGAACTTTGAATTACCAGTTGCGCAAGGAGACTTACCTGGCTGACCTGAACCGCCAATCCAAACTAGTCTTGACTGACTTGGTCAGGGACCTCCCATTCCAAAAAAATTGATTTTTAACCCATTTGTGGTCAAATTCATTCTGGGGTATATGTGGGACTTAGGGCATTCGTTTTTAGAATTCCAAAGACTCCATCTCTTCCTTTCACCTCTTTTTGAGCTCCTTCTTTTCTAACTCTCCAATTTTTCATTGAAGTCCACTTAGGGAGCTTCAAGAGGTAAGGAAGAGGGAAGATTTCACCACTACACCAATGGAGGACATCAAGATAGCAGGATTCATAAGAAAAGAATAAAGATTGATGGGTTTTTGAGCTCCTAAACCCATTTTGGAGTCATGGGTTTGTTTATTTTCTTTCTACTTCTTAAATCATGTAATTTCTTGTTGATTACTCGCTTGAGCACCATGGTTTTGATTCAATAAGAACTCAAACTTTAATCGGCTAAGATCCATACATTGGTCTATCACCCATGGTCTTTGATTTTGGGCTAAAAACCAAAGACCATGGGTGATAAACCATTGTATAGATCTTGGCCGATTAAAGTTTGAGTTCTTATTGAATCACGCATGTTAAAGTTTGATTTTACTTCGTTCCTCCTGTTGTATGTTAAATTTGATCACTTTGTATGAAATCTTTGATTACTAATTGACTCTTAGAGGTGTTATTAGGAGTAGACCTAAGTAAAATAGAGGTATCGACTCCTAGAGTGATTTTCATTGGTTTGAAAATTATCGTTTCTCAAGCTATCAAAAAATTAGTAATAATTTTTTAGAGGGTCGCTAATTCAGATATGTTACCGTTATCAAAGTCGAGAGGCGAACTCAGTATTTATGACATGGTCCAAATTTGATTACATGATGATTTAATTACTTGAACTTGGATTGGCAAAAGTCGTCGATCAAGCACCCGTTGTTGCTAACTTCTTGATTTCCTTTCCCGCCCATTTTAATCTATTTTTTAGATATGTTCATTTATCGGTATTAGTTTATTAATCAAAACCCCGAAAATTGTGTTATTACTTTATTTTTATTTTCTCGAAAAGAGAACTCGAATTAGCCAAATAAGAGACCCTTATTTAGTCTTAGTGAAAATCGACTCGAATTCAAGATGGAATACAAATATACTTGATTGGTTAAAAGGGCGCCTCGTGGCATTCTATCATGCGACGTGGAAGAGTTCCCATCAAAGGAGGTTCATGTCGATCCAAAGCATGGCGAGGCTTTTTGTTTTCATCTGCAACAATGAGAGGCCCGACTATATTAGGGTTTCTAGAGAAGAGAATCCTGGAGGCTGTTGTTCGGAGGAATATAAGCACTTTCATGTATCATAGTGATAGCAGTGCTCACAATGTGCACCCCGAATCTTTGACACAAAATTTCTAGGTCTTAAATCTCTGTAGTTTTGACTGATCATGTACGTGTAGGACGCTGAATTAAGAGTTCCTAATTGATTGTACGTAATGATTTGTCTCCTTTATTGGTTGATAATTGAATCAATCTATGAATTGTGGTTATGAAACAAAATTTATAGGTGGAGTTGAAATTTTGGATAAGGATATTGGAACTAACGCAAGTGCAATGTTTGTAGGTTACACGAATCGAAAGTTAAAGAATGCTTTTCAATTGATCAAATCTAAAATATGGATAATTATGTTACCGAATTCAATTAATCCATTTATTGCCTGGGAGGGGATTTTAAGTATTCTAGGAATTCATGTTCCTCTATTAGTTTGGAACATGCCATATACATGCTAATCGATCTCTTCACCCCAACTTCACCTTAGGACCCCATTTCCCTGTAAATCTCCTCTTTGAATCTCTACTCAAATTTATTTTCCATTTTATTTTCGTGACAACATTATATCTTAATATTCGAATTAACTAAGTTTGATTGTTGAATTGAATTTTAGTGTTCATTGTAATTTTCCTTGAGTTCAATAATTTTAGGTCTAAATACTAACACCATACATTTCTTAAGGCTGATAGCCTGTCGGCGAGGCAAAAAGGCATGATATATTTCTATTGTCGACTTTTCTCTCGTAAGTGGCCAATATCCCATACCAAATTTCTTCTTCGCTCATTTTCAAACTGTCTTGAGATGTGTTCTTAAGATTATAAAAAATCAAGCAACACACATACATTGAGGTGCGCATTTACAATGTTCTAGAGAAAATTTGAGATGAGATTGGTAGCATAACCCGATGACAACTTCTATTGCCGCCTAGTTGCAAACATTCAGCTCTAGTCTATGGTCTTCCATCTCCTGAAAGTCAGGTAGAACAATTAGGTTATTTATGACCTAAAAAGGGTAATTTGGTCATTTATGACCGAATTATGGGCAATTAGGTCATTTATGACCTAAAATGGGTAATTCGGTTATTTTCGATCGAATTAGAGGCAATTTGGTCATTTATGAGCTAAAAGGTTAATTCGGTCATTTCCGATCGAATTAGGGGCAATTTGGTCATTTATGACCTAAAAGGGTAATTCGGTCATTTCCGACCTATTAGGGGCAATTTAGTCATTTATGAACTAAAAAGGGTAAAGGTTTTTATAGGAAAGTTCGCTTGCAAACACGACGCTTCCTACCAGCGATGACGAATCTACTGGCGTTTGAGTATCAGTTATTTTGGAAGAGTTTTAAGATAATTTCAATAATTCGTCAAAATCAATTTTCAAATGGCGTATTTTGGATATGGACGTGGTGTTTGTCGATTTCAGCATTTGTTTGATGTGTCAGATTCCGTTGAGCTGAGGACGTGGATTCGTGACGTGGTCGCGGACGCTTACAAGGAGCGGAAATTGAACATGAAGCGGTTTTACAAAATCTACGTAAACCCGACCAGACTAGACCGTTATATGATTCCCAAGTGTCTGAAAGGGAAGAAGCCTCAGTGGCGTTGGCTCGTTGACCACTTTGATGTGAATGAGGTATATTACAAATTATATATTTAATAGGTTTAATTTTTATTTATTTTTTTCAATTAATTTATTTTTTTCTTCAGGAAGAAGTAGTGGCTCAAATGAGTACCATTCGGGCCGACGACAAAAAATTAAACCACCATACCGGTCTAATATCATTCTGAACTATTTGGGAGAGGATGAAGGAGGTCGGGGAAGTGTAGGTCTGGCTCAAGGCTAACCCGGGGCCTCAGCCTCAGCCTCGTGATGGTAATCAAGAGGAGGATGAGGAGGAAGCGTCGAACGTCGCACCGAAACGTGTAAGTTTAATTACACTTTTTTTGTATTTTAATATTTTAATTTATTATATTAATTAATTTTCATTTATAGGGTTACATTAATAAGGCGCTTAGGGATTGAAAGAATGACCGGGCGAACTACAACGAGTATGGAACTCTGAAGAAGATGATCGACGCTCAAGAGAATGAGGTCATGCAACTATCTGCCGAGCATGTTCGTCAGGTCGAGGTTGCCAGAGGAAACATTATAGAAGCCTCTCGAGAACGACACATCCGGGGTTGTGGGAGTGATTACGAGACACCAACGAGACATCGAAGACGTTCGACCTCTTCTAGTGTTGCTGCTGCGGAGATTACGGAGTTTCGAACTGAGGTCTCTCAACAAGCAAAAGTTATATCCACTCAAGCAAAGCAGATTACAGAGCTTCAGGCTCAAAACTCACAAAACACACAGATGATGCAATTCTTCTACGACCAGTTGCAGGTTCTTAATCTAAATATGACTCCATTTGACCTGAATATGTGTAGACGTCCTGTCCCATCATCATAATTTTTTGATGTAATATTTTATTGAAACATTTTAAATTATTAATTATAATAATTTATTTTTTAATATATAATTTATAACGGTGCACAATCTATGTGGGTAGTTCCTATTGTGACGGCGTACACGGACGTGCGCCGTTACAATGGTGACGACATACAAGGCACGTGTGCCGTCACAATTGTAACGACACATGTGTCGTGTACGCCATTACAACATTCTGTCACCGTTCCCAAATGGACGTCGCACACAGTGTTTGTGCGCTGTTACAATTTTAACGGCGCACGCCACATGTACATCATTTGTGTTCTAACGACGTACAGTGATTGTGCGTCGTTACAATTTATGACGACGCACGATAAAACAACCGTTTGTGCGCCGTCACAAGTTGTAACGGCACACAAACCGATCTGCGACGGTGCAAAACGTGCGCCGTCACTAATTGCAAAAATTGTTAGTAGTTAGCGGTGCGGGAGGAGCTTGATTATTGTATATTTCAAATATGAAGGAAGAACATCTTAATGAATACAACACGAGTAAGATATATACATGACTCCACGGTTGAAATTGGTGTAGAATTACATAAAAAAGGTCTCAAACTATTGTGTGGTCGTTAGGTATATAGATTAATACCCAATAATCGGTCTTGATTGAGATTCATACGTTATCGAAACTAACTAAAATTATCACACATGTATTACAATATTTTGTGAAATCCAACCCATTAAAAAGGGTCCTTTGCTACTAGCCACCATCAGTCATCCTCTCGGTTGTGTTTGATCGGCTATACGAGTGTTTTTCCTTATTTTCTCGTATATCTTGATTTATTTGTTTATAATTTATAGGGAAAATTTTACTCATCTTCCTTAAATGCAGGTGATTTTCACTTAACTCTTCATAAATAATAATATAGATAATGACATTTTGTTACACTTAACTATAGTGAAATGACGCTTTCATATCCCAACTATTTTTCTCTTTTTTCAGTACCTTAGTAATTTTTTGTGACAACCTATGCTAAAATGACTAAAATACCATTGGTTTAAGAAATCAAAGTAGAACTTGTCGAATTTGATTATCAAACCATATTTGAAATGGTTCAAATTTAATTTTAGATTTGGGTGCATAATTGTAATTGCATCATAAATATAAACCAAATTGAACTAAAAATAAAAAAAATTGAACCAATTCAATTTATGGTTTCTTAAACCAAAGGTAGTTTAGGCATTTTAGAGTTAGGTTGTCAAAAAAAAATTGTCAGGATACTAAAAAGGAGAGAAAAATAGTTGGGGTATGAAAATGTCATTTCGCTGTAGTTAGGTGTAATAAAGTATCATTATCCCATAATAATATGTTTTCTATTTGATATGACAAATATCAATATTTTTGAAAACTGGCTGAAATTAGACGAGATTGGATAGAGATGTGTTAGATTATATTAGGTTTCCTATCTTTAGTTTCCTATATTTATATTTACTTTTCTCACATGTATTAGGGTTTTCTATTCTATTCCTATTACCTCTATAAATAGAGGTCTCTTGTAATTCACAATACACACATCAATAATAAATCTCTCTTATTTCTATCATGGTATCAGAGGCATAATCGATCCTTGATCAAATATCTATGAATTTATCGCTTTGCCCACTCGTCGATGATTCGTGATTCTGACGGGTGGGCGAGGCAATTCAATCTCAATCTCTAACCTATCACTTTCGCAAACAATCAACTCGACAATCCCGCAATCAATCTCGCAATCTCGTAATCCCGTAACCATCACCGATCCTCACCCAAAACATCAATAATATATCCTTCATTCTCTACCCTCTTGCTCGAATCAACCCACACTTGATCAAGCATCAAGCATTTGGCAATCATCAAGCAGCTGCCATCTCGCCGTCAGCCAACATGCATCAGACATCAGACATCAAATATCGGCGCGCATCCTCCATCCTCAATCCTCGCCGCATCATCTCGCGCGCATCCTCTACAACTCAATATTATCAAGCTTCAAACTCAATTCTTGTTTCACCGCATTAAGTTTGAGGGGGCTGTTAGATTATATTAGGTTTCCTATCTTTAGTTTCCTATATTTATATTTACTTTTCTCACATGTATTAGGTTTCCTATTCTATTTCTATTACCTCTATAAATAGAGGTCTCTTGTAATTCACAATACACACATCAATAATAAATCTCTCTTATTTCTATCAAGATGAGAACTTGACTTTTCCTAATGATTGGTAATAAATATTGCATTTAGCATTGGATCGATGCTCTTAATTAGTATGAAGTTTTTTATCGGTAAATTGTATATATCAAAATTAGTAGTATTTACCTTTGTATTCAAGCAAAATACTTAGCTATATAGCACAAACATTATTCAATTTTCTTTTCTCAACCCAGATCGAGAGGATTTGTGTAGCGTGTATTATTGTGCGAGAATGTATTCAATATATGTAACAATAGAGATAGACCGTTAGTTCGTAATATGGTAGATACATGTGGAACATCATAAATGCGTCATTAACCTAGTGGATGTGTAAATGCATATGAAACAACATAGATTAATTATTCGTCAAAGGAATCGGCCAAACTTATACTACATGGTTTGATTCACCAATAAACCTATATGGATATAGACAAGTGAAGATCCAAAAATGTACGTCAAATGTGATCCAACATGTTTTTTACATTCTTCTAGTGAAATGGAAGTATACTTAAATAGGGTGTGTAGTGGGAAGTTTCCTTCTGCCATGAAAGGACATGTATTATTTTTGGATGTTTAGTGTATCTGTATATATCATCTTCACTTTCAATTTTTGTTGCAGTGAAGAGATCTCATGGAGCCTTTGCTTATGGTGTCAATTAAGGCCTTAAAGGAGTGCAGTACTGCTACTGCAACTGCAGACACAAAAACTATTGTCCAATGCATTTAATCAACACAGCTGTTATACAAATTAAATGTTTCAGGCCTACTTCTTGTTTTTGTATTGTGCAGTAAGGTGACCCATGAAAATCAATGTTCATAAAGTGACTACATAAATGATAAGGAAAACGTCATTATGTTATTTTAAAACAAAACATTTTGCACTAGTTATACATTATTTAGAAGTACTAAAGTTTTCACTGTTAGCCGTTATGTTCATTATGATAAATAATAATGTTAAAAATACTAAAACACTCCCATATGTGTTAAATTTTCAAACGTATTACTTTTACTTCTTGATGTCCTTCTTTTCCCCTCTCACCACTTTCTCTCGTTACTCTTATTGGCTCCGTATACAGAGGTTTGCAGATTTCGATTAACACACAAGTGCATGTGACCATCACAAGTAATATTGGTAAGATTGGGTCAAATCCTTAGAGGCCAATTAGGGTTTACTTCATATTTAATTCAAATTATAAACTGTATATAATTATGTGCGGTTTAAGAGTTGATTTTATAGTAATTTAAAACGTAAAAACTCGCAAGGAAAACTATTTAGAAAAACGAATTATGAATGCTACATCAATATAGAATTTCATAAATTCAATCATAATAAACGAATCATAAAGTAAACATTGAAATCTTAAGTCTTCACAAACGTCAATCTCTACTCTCGTAGTGAATCAAATCTTGAGTTGAATTACTCACGGACCTCTCGTACCCGAGGTAAGTCCATTCAATTAAAACTATCATGGGATAGGGGTTTACAAGTAGAACCCCTTGAATACGGTTAAGTATGTTGTCCGCCGGCCCTCTCAAATTCGGCAACACAACTCCAATAAATATCATATGTTTCTCAACATAATTAATTAGCATTTAGATATCATATTCATAACCAACCATGTAATAATAATTCATTCATTTAAACAAAATCTAAAAATTCATAACAAAATACCTTACACCCATGATTACAAGTTTTTAGCCCATAATCATGGTGCTAGAAATATGAGTCTTCAAGTTTAATTCAAGACAAAGAATAAAGAGATGGGAATTCAAAACTCTAAATCCCTTCGGGTCGAAGATTATGGAAACTGTCTAGTTCCTCTGGTCTCGAATGATGATTGACGATTTGATTGATCCTTGCACCTTATCTTAGCCTCCAACATAGTGAAGCTTCTCTCGAAGTCTCCAATATCGCCTTAAGGTCTGCAAAAAAATCTCTCTGTTTATCTCTCTGGCGGTTGGTATTTCTTTCCAAAAAATCGCCCGAACCCTTTTATAATTGTTGGAATCGTAACGTTAACGGGCTGGGTAACGAGCCGTTAAGGTGCCCGTTACACAAACCTGTAGTCAGTTTCTTCGGGCTCTTCTGCCTTGACTGGTGACAGGGTGGGTGACGAGCCGTTAATGGGCCAGTCACGTCAACCCGTGGATGTGACTTCATCGGGCTTCGTCTTCAGGGTCAACGACTATGATAACAGCTTGCTTTTGGTCATAACGACCTTCGTGACGGGTTGTTACGCATCCCGTTGACACAGGTCGTGGCCAGCTTCTCTCAATTGGTTCAAGACTCCATGGGACGGCTAGGGTAACAGGTCGTTACCTAGCCCATATTGGTCCTCTGGCTTCTTTTTCTCCCGTTTCCTACACATATGAGCTCTGAAATCCCGTGAAGGCATAAAGGTGGATAAGATCACTAAAACTGCATTTTCAAGGGTAAAATCATCAACTAATACGGGAAATATGAATCGAAATGTAACTGTGATGCGACCGCATCAACACTCTATAGAGGTTTCTAATTCCACCAGCCTTCTCGCCGCCGACCGAACTGAACTACTTAAGTTCACAGTAAAAACTGTACACATTCACTTGTTCTTCAAAATAACTTATCAGCCATTAAAGTCAAGCTTCGTCATCAACTGAGAGCACAAATTAATGAAAATGAAATTTTTCAAAAAGGAGAAATCGCAGAGTATCTTGAAGACTATTTTTTCTTATCACCATGTTCGTTTCGCTTCTCCTCTTCTCTGCTCTTTTCTTCCTTTTCGACTCACTCCCTTCCACCGTCCTCTCCACCGCTCTCACTAGCGAAACAATCTCTTCTCATTTCTCCCACTACAATTTTCGGTAGTCCCTTGTCAACATCCTCTTAGTCTCCGCCATCAGATCGGGCCTCATTGCCTGTAATTCCCCAAAATCAAGTTTTGATGTAGCAGAAACATTAATGATTCTTATGTTTTTTTAAAGACACCACAACAATACAATTGCTTTCACGGAGTAAAAAAAAAAAAACTTAACTCAGAAATTTATTTCATGTGGCCTTTCTAGAACTGATAAATCTATAAAATGTACAAACACTCAGAACATAAATTGTAGAAAAATTTTCAAATAGCATAAACAAATTGTACACCATATATTTTCTACATCAATTTTCAAAGATTTTTGATTCGAGTCCGGGCGGTTTGTGCCGGTGTACCGGGCGTCGACAAGGAGGCGGGTGAAATCGAATCCTCCACTGACAGTAAGGAGTGGAAATGGTGAGATAAGAGAGTTTAGAATTTTTGTATCTTCTTAACGTCATTATTTAACAGAATTGGTAACAGTGAAATTTTATTATTTTATATTTCTATAAAAAAAAGCATATGTAATTAAGTGCAACATAATATGAATGTTAGTCCTGTGTACTCAGCATAATCGACTAGCATCAATGGTAGTCTTGTATACTCAAAAACACATGACTAACATTGTGTTAGTAGAGTATGTAAGAGTGTATTTTCAGCAGTGATATAACTGTTTAAACACATTTACACGTCTAATAGCAATAATGAAACAATAGTAGCTAGTAGGCTTACAAATTAGTTGGATGAAACATTGATTAACTGAAAACATTGTATCACCTTCGCCTGATTAAATATAGCAGTTAATGTGTGGAATATTGTAGTTTAACTAACATTACTCTTTCGTTATTATGGACAATTGGCCAAAATTGCACTTTAATTTGTCTTCTGTGAAACTTATATCCCAATATGCTTGACCACACATACAAACAAAATCATGATGACGCATTCGTCTCACTTAACTGCATCAGACAATGACCCAACCCTGACTTTGTTAATTTCCTAACCTCTCATTTAAGACCCATAGCATGCAATTAATCACATGCCTCCCTTTTCATCAAATAAGCATCTCAGAATAAGTAAACAAATAATTACATGATTGGATTCTGATTTTTGGGTATTCAAGTCATGCCAATAATAGAAGAAGAAAAAACATTTAGACAGTCCAATCTCTCTTATTGAGTTCTTCGATTAAAAGTTCCCACAGAAATTGATTACAGTTCATGTAAAACAAAATTTTAAAAAAAATCATGAAATTGTATGTGTCAAACATGAAATAAAAGGTGTGCCATACCGACATATAAGTCCGATTTTTGTTTTGAATTGATATAAGTCCGAATTAAATAAATGTATTTACTGTAAATGGACCCAAATGCCCTCACTGGGTATATCCTTGTGAATGAGAAAGAGAAGATAATATCCAGAGGGTGCTAGATTGGGCGTAGCAGGCGACTTGACCTCCACTTGGTACGACTTCGTTTTATCGTCAATGGCTGTCACGTTCCCGGCGTCGAGCACCACCACCCTCTGGTTCATCGAGAACGAGTGGGTCGTGAACGACGGCGCCAACATCGTCACCGCCACCGCGGCTTGATCCACCTCGCCGCCGTACGTGAAGCTCACCGAAAACTTGTGCGCGTACGACAGCTTGGCCTGCGCCGCCGCGACCGCCGGGCGCTCCACCGCCGGATGTATGTACGGCGGAGAATACGCCTCCAGGCTCAGCTCCGTCGGGAACATTACTCCGGCGAACTCGTAGTTGATGTGGGGATTGCTCCCGCCGACGAGGACCCGGCCGTCGCGGAGCAGGATGGCGGCGGAGTGGTACAGTCGGGGTATTGTGGTCGGGTTGAGGGTTTCGAACCGAGACCCGAGCTGGCTGTCGGGTCGGTACAGAACCGGGCTGAGAACCGGGTCGCGCCCAAACTCCCACCCGGCGGTGCCCGAGCCGGCGCCGTTGATGATCAAAACGTCGCCGTTTGGGAGGAGGATCATGTCGCCCATGACCCGGGGAAGGGCCATTGTGTCCATGACCCATTGCGGGTTCGGGTCGGTTACTTTGATCCTGGCACACGTCTTGAGAGCCTCCACGAATTTCCCTGCGGTGGCCTGAGCATACGACCCTTTCGGGGCGCCGCCGCAGATCAAGACCTCCGGCGGCGCCAAATTCCGGAGCGGGAGGAGAACGGAGGAGCCGGTGCTCGGGTAATTCCTCGGGTCTCCGCCGGGAATCGCCGGGTAAGTCTTGAGGATGGCGTTTTTGGAGTAGTCGAAGAGAATGGCTCGATTGTTGGCGAAAATGAAGAGGTTGCCGTCGGGGCAGAGGTGGAGAAACGGGTAGAGGTTGTTCTCGACGCCCCGGTCGTTGGTCTGAGAGAGAAACGGCAAGCTGTAGGTTTTGGCGGCTTCTTGGCTGGTTTTGGGGTAGAATTCGTAATTAAATTGCCTTCTCCCGCCGACGATGATCTGGCGGCCGTCAGGGAGGATCTGGTTGGTGGAGTACCAGCGGCGGGCGGCGAGGGCGTCCGGGAGCTCGTCCCAGTCGCAGGTGGCGTCGTCGCAGGGGCTGAAGATCCTGACGCGCCTCTCGCCGTCGTTGAAGCCGCCGGTCTGGAGGAGGCGGCCGTCGGGAGTGAGGGAGCCGGAGGAGCACCAGACGTCGGTCTGGACCATGAGGGGGCGGAGGGTGTTGGCGGGGACGTGGTACTCGACGGAGTGGGCGGAGCAGTCGAGCTGGACGGCGGTGTCGTGGGGGTCGTTGCGGCATTTGCCGGCGGGGAGGGAGATGTTGGAGACGCCGAAGTCGGTGCGGTCGAAGATGGCCACGCGGTCGTTGCTGAGGAGCTGCATGTGCATGGCGGAGATGCCGATGCTCGGCTGCAATGTGTCCCACCGCCCGCCGCCGCCCGCCGCCGCCGCGGACAGTGAGAGGAGGCAAGACAAGAGTAGCAAAGGTGGGGACATTTTGGTAGCTCAGTTGTTTCTGTTTGATTGTGCTATGTATGGGACTTATGAATGTCTTGTTTAATTTGTACGTGTAGCTTTAAATACTTGTTGGCTTGGCTCTATGAATATGAGGTTCACACGCATTCCCAACCCAGACTCATTCTATTGCTCAACTTGCTTGGTTATACTATTTGACTCAACAATATTAAATACTGTCCATCGGAATCCTAATAGTACACGTCGCAAGATTGTAGCAAAACTAACCAACCCATCTCTATTTAATCACTTACATAATCTTACTTTCTGTACACCAATCCAAGTCCAACCATGTTCTGTTTCTGCGTCGTTGATTACTATCAAGATCACTCACGTTGTGACATTACTGTACCAATTGAACTTTAGTGATGCATAGAACATAACACATGATGAAGATGTGTGGCTGAGATGAGATGGTCTCTCTCTCGGATTGTAGACCCCAAAACAGACCGTCTTAACCCAATCATCAAACCTTTGACTAACATCACTCCCATACAATCATACTTATGTTTTTTCCTACAATAGCTCGACCCCATACTCCACAAGAATCTACAGCTCTTCGTTTCCTCCATTCTCAGAGCTTCTGTGTTTGCATCTACCAGAGATTATTCGAATTCAAATGTTTGACTAATTGAGCAAATCAAACTTTATTCTATGTTAAAATGAAACTTTAAAATATCTTACATTTTATTAATTTCGTAATTCACAAGAAGATCCACAATATATGAGTAATTTGTCAAATGGGTTTTCGTCGGGGTGTAATTAAAACTCACACACATGGCCATGACTTGGACGTGCAAACTTAAATCCAAAGAATTTGCATGCATACATACATATACATCAAACCAACGATGTGACATTGCGCTATCAGCACTTCTACACAGATTCTTCTACGTATTGGTGCATGTCGGCTAGATTAATTATATTGTACCCGACGATGGACATTGTGCGTCAGTTAGATAGAATTGTATCTGGCGATAATTAAACATGTGCGTCGAGTTACAGAAAGTAAATGATCAACTCTTTGAGGTCAACGGTCGATACAATTTTGATATTCAATAATACAAAACGATGTTCATCTACTATTTTCTAGGAAGCGGTCATTTCATTGACGATAGCGATAATAATATTGACCATCAATAATAATAAAGTAAAATGTATATAATTTCTTCTTTACCGGTATTTGTTTGACCATGTGACCTAATCTCACTTATGGACTCTTAACCATTCATTTTTATTGCCGCGCAATACTATATGATGAATATATATATATATATATGTATCAATTGTAAAAATTAATCACTGTTTTGTAGTAGGATAGTGTTGTTGATAAATATGAAACAAATTTGATTATCATGGTAGTTGTTGGGCAATCAATTTAAATGGTTTGACATATGTTAATCTACAGCTCATCGATCATATAGTCTCTGTTTCGCCAGATGGATCAAACGTGCGGATACATACTAATGCTACATATGGAAATCGTGTGTTATTAATTAGTTGATAAATCCTATAAGACACATCAATTTTTAATCATTGGAGATGTGATGCTTTGAAAGTTCGCACATAATTAACCTTTGACACTATCAAACTGAAACTGGTAAAATTGAACAAGGGCTTTTCCTAAAATTCATGTTTTGTTTCAAACAAAATGTATATATATAACAATTTTATTATAATGAGTTGGCCAAATGATTTTATTATTGCTGATAAATAAAAGAGTTGACCAAATAATATTTGGGTAATTAGGTAGTTCCTTATTACAAATGGTCAGTTCCGATACGCGCCAAATTAGCTTTAGGGAAAATGGGATTTAGGGTCTCCAATAAGTGTGGTGGACGCATACAGGATCGGCTCGTCCATAAAACAAGTGAAAGCAATTGTTTTAGGCCCACCAAAAATTATTATGATCCAAATATAATAAAAAATGTCTTAAATTTAAATATTTTAGACCCATTTCGAAAATCAATATCCCAAATAATATTATATTAATCATTTTTGTTTTAAACCTCAAGAACCATTGAGCCGATCATGCCCGCATATATCTTATCTATCATGCAGGCTACGCATAAATACATATGCATAAATACATATGATTGTTACAAGTAGTAAATTTTGATTAAGACGACATAATGATAAGAATAATAATATTTCATTAAATGATTAAGTCAATTAATAAATTAAGTATTCTCATAATCTTTACTAACTTCCTATAATCTCTACAATGTATTTTAATAGCAGAGAAGCAAATATCTCTCACTTTGTCAGATGATACTATGTGTATATACAAGAGACTATTAAATGAATAAATATAAAACTTTTCATCTCTATACGAATTCGAGTATACGTGCACCTAATAATGTAAATACGTGTTAAAATAATTGTTTGGGATGTAAAATACTCAATTTTAAAGATTTTGTTAATAACAAAATTAAAAACACAAATAATTATGCTTAACTAAAGGAGAAATGAATGAAAGTATATGGGTGCAAGTTTCAAACTCACACGTGAAATTCACAAATCTAAACCCTTAAGTATTATATTAAGTTTAACAATCACTAATTTTACCTCTCGGTATTGAAATTGACCTAGTCTCGAGTTAAGGATTCAGTGTCAGGTGTCAACCTTAACTCGAGATAGCATTAAGATAAACTATTTTGGGACGAGGATTTGAAGGGTGTCGGAGGTTTATCAAACCCTAATTGTCCATGATTTTTCTGAAGGATCACAAATTACATCATATTTAAGCAACATAATATAAAACAAGAACAACTTTAATCTGGTCTAGTGTACTCGATCCATGAAAAATTGATAAAAATGTACCTATCTGTCGATTCGCTAATTGGATTTAGCTTCGAAAAGTGCAAAACCTTTAGTGTATCTACACAGATTTTGGGATGTCCTCAAACTCTTTTGGGATGACTAATGGAGACCAAGAACAATTTTTGGTTGAGATTTTTAAATCGAGAAAAAAAATATGTACCCTAAAGAACCAAGTAAACTCTAATGAAATCCATCAGAAAATGTTTATATGCGAGAAGAGAGGAATCAAATTGTCTTCAACATGAACTTCGTCTTCCCTTTACACGTCAACACAGCCAATAACAAGAACAACTTTCATCAAGATCTCTACATATGATGAAAATAATTATTCATAATACAACTTTATATTTTTATCTTGTGATTAATCATGATACTCACAATTTTAAATTAAAATTAATGCAAATTACATTTACAATGGACACATTGTTATGATGGTGCTATCAATAACTGAGTAAATACTATCACAAGAGGGCTAGCTACACATCCACCTTTAGGTATAGACTGTTGAGTGTCGAAATGTGTCAATCGTTGTTTTCTTGTTGCACATCTCACACATCATTAGCAAGAAGATAGAGATCATCATCATCAACCAAATTTATGATCCACTTTACCACGAAAAAATATCAATGTATGCACGGTTAGTTTTTTCAACCCTAACGGCGTATACCAAACACATACGTCGTTATAAATTGGTTGTAGCGGCGTATTCTAGTGCATACGCTGTTAGTCTACCTCATTTATAACGGCGTATTTATTAAAATACGCCGTTACTAATTCTTTCTGTTATGTTACCGTTAGATCGTAGTGTTATCGTTACTTCGTAACGGCGTATGTAGGTAAATACGCTGTTACAAAATTAATGTATAAATGTTCACAGAACCTACTCTCATTTTTCCCACATTTTTCTCCCAATTCTCTCAAACATTATTGTTCCCGACAAAGGCATTTCCGTAATATCATTTCCATTTTTCGACAAGTCTCTCTCAAAATAATACGGTTCATATCATTATTCTCCATATTAGATTGTGGAATCAAAGTTGCCGGCAAAATGTTTACAACAATTCGGTGAATTAGTAGGTACGTACATTATTTTTTATTAATAATGGATTATGTAATGTATTTTATTAATTGTGATTTAGGTTAAATAGTACATGTAGATTATTATTTTTATTGTTATAATAATAATAATATATGTTAATTGTTGTCATAGTTGATATATATAGTGAAATAATATTGATTATTAACCGTAGTTATTTGTATAATATAGAATGGATCGTGGGTGGATAACATCCTGTAAGATGAGTGAGGAGTGGATGAACGGATTAAGCAGTTTCGTTAAATTTGCGAGACAAAACACGCAAACAGATGGCGTGGGACGTGTGTCCGTGCACTTGATGTTGTAATTATTTTTGGCACGATATGGACACCATTTGCGATCATGTATTGAAGAAAAGTTTCCTTACATCGTATAATGTGTGGATCCATCATGGCGAAGTCAGAGGGCCTAGTTCGAGTCGTCTAGTTCGAGCCGAAATATAGATATGAGTTTCCCATCAAGTTCGCATAATCCCCCTTGTTCGACGTTGGCGCACACTCTAGAGTACGTCGATCTGGTGCATCAGTTTGTGAATGATGTAGATCCATCTAGAGATGTAAAGATTGGCGAAGATGAAGGCGAGAACGACGAGGATGAGGATGAGGATGAGGATGAGGACGAGGACGAGGACCCGCAATTGGAGATAAATTCGGTGACCGAAGTCGAGGCCGGACTCGCTAAAGCGAAGATGATGGCATACAAACGGTTGGTGACGGAGTCACAACAGCCGTTGTACAAAACCACAAGCGCTGTCACTAGTGAGGATACTTCTTTGGAAGCGATGTTAAGGATGTTGTGTATCAAACAGAGCACCGGGATGTCAGACGCGGCTTTTACCCATGTCGCGAAAGAGCAATGTCGTACATTACCATAACCTAATTCGTTTCCATCTAGCTACGCAGCTGTGAAAAAGATAATGAAGGCCATCGAAATGCCACACGTGAAATACGACACATGTTTGTACGAATGCACTTTATATTAAAAAGAGTTCTCCGCTCTGGACAAATGTGGAGTTTGCAAAGAACCACGGTTTATTATGGAAGGAAAAAAAATTAGTTTCGAAGAAGACGTTGTGGTACTTCCCATTGACTCCTCAACTTCAACGGTTATATCTTGCAGAAGAGACGGATGAGTGGATATGATGGCACAGTGAGCGGGAGAAGGAGGACGATGACATATTAGTACATCCATCGGACGGTGCCGATTGGATTCAGTTTGACAAGAAATATCCTCAATTTTCGGAAGAAATCCGAAACGTGCGGCTGGACTTGTCATTCGACGGGTTTTATCCATATGGGTCTAATGATCCGAGTTACAGTTTGTGGCCTGTAGTTGTTGTCCCGTTGAATTTTCCGTCCTCGATGGCTATACGAAAGAAGTATAACATCCTCACCATGATGGTATCAGGTCCAAAATCACCTGGGAAATGTTTGAATAACTTTATGCGTCCATTGATTGATGAGTTGAAAGATTTGTGGACGCACAGAGTTGTCACGTGTGATGCTTCCAAGAAAGAGCCGTTCACAATGTGGGCTGTTGTGATGTGGACAATCAGTGACTTTCCGGGTATGACCACTAAAACATATATGGCATGTCCTGTATGTCTGGACAACCTCGATTCTTCAAGCAGTAACTCAAGAATATCTTACCAAGGTGCGCGTAGGTGGTTACCTCTGAAGCACCTACTGCGGTTTGTCCCGGAGGCATTTCACGGGTAGATTGAGACTCGTACAAGGCCTAAGCGGTATTTAGGGACTGTTGTACTGAATGCCATTAGGCTTCATACTTACCTCGAGCCTAGTCTACACCCGAAGCACAGTAAACGAACAGGTTTAGCTATCTGTTGGTCTCATGAAAGCATTTTCTGGTAGCTGCCCTATTGAAAAACTCATAGAGTGAGACATGCGTTGGATTTAATGCATATATAGAAGAATGTGTGCGACAACATCATAGGTACAGTTCTCGTACTAGCAGGGAAGACTAAAGATGACGAGAAAGCGAGGAGAACGTGCGAGGAACAGAATGTGCGCCAAGACCAATGGGTGGGCCATGACAGGGAGCTCCTTGATGCACCTTATGTGGTCAAGGGTGTAGACCGGAAGGCCGTACTTGAGCTTATCCGAGCAGTGAAGTTCCCATACGGATACGCGGGAAGTTTAAAGATCAAGGTCAATCCTGATGAGAAAAAGTTTCTCGGACTTAAGACCGACGATTGTCACGTCCCTATCCAACGCATCTTACCCCTTGTCATTCAGAAGTACGTTCCGACTCATGTGGCGGAAGCATTAGCAGACCTCAGCAGGGTGTTCCAGTTGTCGTGCACGAGGGAGCCGACGAAGAAGGCACTAAAAAAATTGCACGAGGATATGGTGGTTTTAGTTTGTAAGTTGGAAACTATCTTCCCTCCATCATTATGTACCATTATGGTTCACCTGCTACTGCACCTACCGGATCAAGTTATGCGGACCGGCCCAGTCCATTTCACTTGGATGTTTCCAATTGAACGGTATGATCCATGACTGCCAAAAATATCATTTCCAATTACCATTGAAATGTATAATCGATTATGACATTAACATTCATATTTCCCCTGCATGCAACTTGGCGTGTATAATAAAAGTGTGTGAAACCCGCGATATCCAGAAGGTTGTATAACCCAATAGTACTTGATGCACGAGTCTGTCACCTTCACTCAGATGTACCTAAACCGTGCCACTTCAGCCAGCAAAACATTTGTTAGTCCAACTCTAGGTTTCAACTTATCAGTTGTTTCCCCACATGTACAAGTTAAGAGTGTGGTACGAAACGAGAAATTGAGCGCATCATATATGTTCTGGGCGAATTGGACTGTTGTTGAGAATTGTGCCGAAACACATAAGTACGTAGAATCACATCGAGCAAGGTTAATTCAAAGATTCCCTGGGAAATCTCTAAAGGGCCGAGTTATGTCATTCATGTTTGAGTTGGGGAAAGTTGTAAATACAATATATCACTTATGTGTAAGTTCATACAATTTAATTACTGGAACTAACATTATAATTTAATATTCAGATTGTCGGTCAAGGGGAACAACGAGAGTTGGTACTGCTATTTGCAGGTCCTCGTTCGTCGGTCATTTATTCACAGTGTACTGTGAATGGTGTGAAGTTCTTAATGTTGTGAATCAAATAAGGCCGGAGAAATCAAAATTCAGGGGTCATGATTGAAGCAAACAGAATATGTTACTACGGTGTTCTTATGGACGTCGTTGTCCTTACCTATTCCGAAAGCATGTCAGTCGTTTTGTTCAAGTTTCGGTGGTACGACAAAATAAATGAACCGTGAAGAAGGACGACAATCAGTTCATTTCCGTAAACACGTCCACGGATTGTCATAAAAAAACTCGTTTTTCCTTGCTATACTGGCGAAGCAGGTGTACTACATCAACGACCCGGATGTGGTGCACTTTGCGACTTCGTGGAAGGTTGTCAACGTTGTCTCTCATAGGGGTCACTATAAACCGAGCATTTTAGCTCGTACAGGTGATGAAGAGCCGGAGTTCGAAGTAGATGAACTTTACCAAGAAGATCGAATTGAAATGGTGAGATCGGGTGGTGTAAGGATCAACCTGAGATACTTACACCAAAATCCATGGCATGTCCCTACGGCTGATAACGAGGACGAAGACAACGAGGACGAAGACAACAAGGACGAAGATAATATGGAAGGGCATGAAGATTATGATTCGACCAACTCAGATAGTTAGGAAAATATCTTTTTATCTTTGTAATTGACTATCAATAAATTATTTCTTAGACATTTTTTACTATATATTATTTGATCATTTCATCATTTTTCGGAATTAAATAACTCAATTACTCGATTTTGGAAAAAACAAGGTTTACGAGAAAAAACCAGAAAACTCAGAATCTGCCAAAAAATTTCTGTGTCAAGATTAGTAACGGCGTATTCTGTTCAATATGCCGTTACTAATGGTCAACAATCTTGACCATCAAAAAAGTCAAGATTGTTGACTTTCACGCTTGACTTCAGTGTTAATTTCTCATTTCATATACTAAATGACTACCCAATTGAAAATAATCATTGTACACTACCTAAAAATCATATACGTTAATCAAAATTGAAAATCGCATAACAATTTCATGGCGGAAACGTATGTAATGGAGGTTTGACCGTTACTTACGGATGTGTTTACGGGTGATCGATTTAGATCGAGGTTTATATATGTTTGGAATTTACTAGAAATTTGGCATATGAGTGACAACACTATTACGCTTCAATCCGTACGGTTGAATTAAAACACGATTTTTGACACCAATCACTTTCGGTGAAAATGTGAGTTTAGGGTTTAGGATGGTAAACCCAAACTATACCCTAAACGCTAACTTTATCGAACGTTCAGTTCAATTTAATGTTTTTTTATAATAATCCAAACCGTTCAATATATACCCGCTCAAAAATTTATTGTAACGTCGTATTGGTCGATACACTGTTACAAAATTGGTTGTAACGACGTATCCAACCAATACGTCGTTACAATAAATTTGCCCGTTGTCAAACGGTCATTTATTTGCCCGTTGCATTTTTTACCGCTGCGATTTTAACGGCGTATTAAGGGGACATACGCCGTTACTAATTTTGTAACGGCGTATTTCCCCATAATATGTCGTTATAAATTTGCAGTATTAAAGGGTGCAACCCTCTTCATCCTCACGCCTCTCTTCCTCTCTGCTTTCTGCCTCTCTTCCTCTGCTCTCCACCTCTCTTCCTCTCTGCTCTGCCTCTCTTCCTTCGGCCAGCCAGCTCCGTCGACGTCGTCGCCTTCTCTTCCAGCCAGCCAGTTCAGGTAAGTCTTCCTTGCTCTTTCATTTCATCAAAATTGTTAGTTTGAATATATTAGATTGAATATTTGTTAGATTGGAAATTGTTCGATTGAATATGTTCATATGAAATTGTTAAATATTTGTTAGGTTGAATATGTTAATATGAAATTGTAAAATTTAATTTGTTAGAATTTATTTGTAAAGTTTTAATTTGTTAGGTAAAAATTTATTTGTTTCAAATTGTTAATATTTGGTTAGATTATTTTGAATATGTTAGTTGTTAATTCAAGTTGAATTTGTTAGTTGTTAATTGAAATTTGAATATGTTAGATTGAATATGTTTGAAAGAAAATGCCCCTAAGGGGTATTTTCGGAATTTTGTAAGGAAATATTTTTCTAAGGGGTATTTTCGGAATTTTGTAAGGAAATGCCCCTAAGGGAAATTTTATGTATTTTGTTAGGAAATGCCCCTAAGGGGCATTTTTGGTATTTTACAACAAATACCCCTTAAGGGGTATTTTCGGAATTCAAATTTATTTTTTTGACGATAAATAAATTTGAAATTGTCTTTAGATATAATGACCTCCTCGTCAAGCGATTCGAACCAAAAGGCGAAGAAGCCTAATGCTCAGGCACCGAGGCATGAGTTAATGGACCCCAAGTTTTTCTTAGCTTACGAGTAATCGACGCTCGACACACTGCCTCCGTCGCCGCCTTATGGAGGGGAGTCACCTGATCATAGGGATTGTTACACTCTCTTACCTCTACAGCCGACTCAGCCGACCCCTGATTTCGGTTGGGGCTACCAAGTTGTGCCGCCTAGTTTCACGGGTTGCGAAGCCTCAAATGTCGGAGCATCCTCTACCCAGTCTCCGTCATTGAACCAGTACGGTTTTGTTCCCCTTGAGTGGGACGAGACGCCGGATAAAGAGTTGTACTTCGACTTCAAGCTACATCCAAATTGCTTGAATACCAAGAGCTGGAAGGACAGGAAGGACGTCGATCCAAAACAAGATGTGTGCCTCGACTTGGAAGAAGAGGCAATATCCAAGAACGGAGGACCTTTAGGATTGTTTTGGGACGCGGAGTTGCAGTGTCTGTGGAGTATTTTTTCGCCCGGAATCAACGAGGCCTGGAATACATACAAGATTAAACACATGGTATGTAAGTTTGCTCGCGAGTGCGACGCTTTCTACCAGCTGTTCTACGATCTTTCTATGTCCGAGTACCGTAAATTTTGGAGGAAAATTCGGGTAATTTCAAAACTTTCTAAATTTACCGTTCAAATTTAACGTATTTGGATATTTACATTTCAATTTTTTTATGCCAACGCTACTATGAATTGCCCACAGATTCAGATCCTCATAAGAAGTGGATTCGCGAGACAGCGTGGTCGGCTTATAAAGAGCGGAAATCAAATATGAAGGCATGGTACAAACTGTACGTTTCACCTAACTATCTGAACCACAATGGAATTCCCAACATATTTAGAGGGAAAAAAGCACAATGGCGGTGGCTCGTCAAACATTTTGACGAGAACGATGTATTTTCTTACTTTCATGCGCCGATCCTAGTCATTTATCTAATTCTAAGTCCGTGGTCATTTCAACTAACTTCATTTCAATTTGTAGGCTGTAGGTGGTCTTGGAGAACATATGAGGAAAATTCGCTTGAGCGACAACAAGATCAGCCACCGTTCCGGCCAGAAATCATTTCGGACTTTTTGGACGGAGAGAGAAGACAAAGGCAACACAAACAGCTCCTCGAAGATTGAGACTTGCCTTTTTGTTAATCGGGAACCAGGACAGGATGCTACTGAGGCGGAACTTTTACAGGAGGAGGACAACAAGCTGAAACGTGTAAGTTCTTTTATAGGTTATATTAAAATTAATATTTTATTCTTTTATTCTACTTTATTATTTTTTCATTAACTTGATATTTTATTTTGTTACATATATACCTTAAGAAGGCGTTGCTGGACTGGAGGCGGGACCCGGCCAATACAGACCAACACGGAAACTTAAAAAGGATGACCGAAGCGGAGGAGAATGAGGTGATGATGTTAGCGAATCAGCATTGTCACGACCTGAAACTTGCCGCGGGACAATTAGATGCCTAATTCCCCCGAGGACGCAAAATCCGAGGATTTGGAGATGATTACGAGGTACCGGCCAGGCCCGTAAAACGTGGGCAACCCTCCAGCGGTGTGTCTCAAGAGCAGTTCGAAGAGATCCAGACTCAGCTCAGCCTGGCGACGGAGCAGATTGTCGCGCAAAATGAGAGGTTCGCCGCTCAAGAAAGAAATAGCGAAGCTCAACGAAGAACCGTTCAATGGATGTACGAGCAGATGCGAGCAGCCAATCCTTCTATGGCCCCTTACGACCCGAAAATGTTTACCAACTTTGGTCCTCCACTTCCATCGTCGTAGTTTAGTTGATGTAACTTTTATTTAACCAATTGTAATTTTAATTCATTTGAATTTGAATTTCAAAATTAAATTAATTATGCAAAAAATAAAAATAGAATAAAAATTATATATTAAATATTTAATGTATAATGTATAATATATAATTTTTATTCGGTTTTTATTTTTTAATAAAATAATATATGTAACGGCGTATTCTATTGCATACGCCGTTACAAATCTCACAATAAAATAATATGTGTAATGGCGTAATATTAGTAACAGTATACGTCGTTACTAAGTTGACGGTGTTAAGCCGTATAAACGGCACCGTCATCTTTGTAACGGCGTATATACGCCGTTACAAAGTTAACGGCATTTACCACCGTTACGTCGTTAACGGACTGCCCGAAACGACGTCGTCTACTAGCGGCGTCATTTGTACGTCGTTACAATATATAACGGCGACTTTGTAACGACGTATCGACTAACGGCTGTTTGTACGCCATTACAATTTGTAACAACGTATTTTTGGCCTGTAACAGCGTACTTTCATACGCCGTCACTAAAGAAAAAAAATGACAGTGATAGTTGGGACCATCCAAATTCATAAGTTGCTAAATAATAAAAAAAATGAGAGAAATATCATTGTTAGAACTCAAATCTTAACCTTCAAATTATAAAGATAAGTGTTTAATTAATTAGTTGACAATAAATTTGTATAGTCCTGCTAATTATATGATGCACATTAGGAAGAATCAACTCATTATTTTAAACCTTGACTTTTTTGACTTAACGCAACTACAAGTTTACAAGTAATTAAGAATCCATTAAGTACATACTGTTCTGATGTGAAATTATGATATGTATGTATGGCTTAATTGAGCAATCGGTATTGGATATCTTATGTTTTTGCTCTGTTGATGTTTTTGGTGATTAATTAAGGGTGGGCAAGAGGTCTCAGCTGGGGCCTAATTTGGGTACAAAGATGATTAGATTTTGTTATATTGGATATGACATCTGTCTAGCTGTTAAAGTGTGCATAAATGACATTTATTTGTAGATGTTATATTTTTCCTTTTTCACACACTTGCGTTTGCATATCTTGTTTGAATTGTATACATTTTTACTCCTTGTGATTGAAAATATTCCCACAACTTTCATGAATGCACATGTGTTCTCTCATAATTCTTGAAATTGTATGTTTCACTGTCCGTTGTAATTCTTTTTTTAATACTCTACAATAAATAGGGTGGGCCTGGATCGAATCGGTCAAGAACCAGGCCTTCCATTTCTCAACTTTTGAAAACTGGACCCAAAATTATTACATAATAGGTCGGTTCAGTTTCAGACCCGTTTGTCCGATTCCGTTCCTCGGTTTTACCCGCTTGAACTGGTTGCTTCTCTATTCTTATTAATTATGCGGTTTATGATCCAAATTATACGATTTTATCCCAATTTTTATGCAAAAACTTAAAATTTGTAATTATTAAAAAATTTAACAAAAATCAAACGTTAATACTTAATTATAACAACCGAATCAATTTATAAAGTTTGCAAATAAAATATTAATAAAAGATAAGTAATATATCCTCTTCGGTTCACGGGCTCTATTTTTATGCTTCATATGGATTGAACGGTGACGAAGGAACTTAAGGAATGGTTGATTGATCTTATGTTTAGTGAACATGTCTAGTTCTGAGTGGGTATTTACCGGTTTTGTGTTTAGGAACCGAAATTGAACCATAAATTAATGGTTCTTTCAATTTTAAAACCAGAACCGAAACTATTACCCGTGGATCTTGGTTCCGGACTATAATGCCCACCGCTAATAATAATTATCAACTTTCTATTTTCTTAAGAGTCAGGGTTAATGACATAAATCTAATGTTGTGAAAATTCTTAACTTGTTCAACTATAGTTTCCTATTAATGTCCCAACTAGTCACTGGTCAATTATTTATAATTTTCAATTAATCTTTTAATTCGATTTATTTTTAATTAATTTCTGACTAATTTTCAATTAGCCTTTAAAATTGCTCTTTGACTCAGTGCTTAACTATTCTTACAACATTACATACGTAAATTGTATAGTGTTGCAAGAAAATAAGTTATTTTAATCACTTATCTACGATATAACATTCCACACTTCACGTGTTGTTACAAAAGTAGAAGAAAAAACACGCATCTGTCCACTAAATTTTTTTCGCGTGATAGAATCAAGTTTTTTGTACCAAAATTATCTTTTTCCCACATATAGATAGATGATTTATTAATATTTGAAAAGATTTAGATAATGTATACAATTTTGGTTCAGTTTCTTTATATGGTGGGCGAGTCCATAATTGTTAATAAGTTTTGTCGAATAGGGGGATGAGACAAGAATCTTAAAGAATTGTTGGTCTTGTCCGGCCAAAGAAGAATCCTAAGGAATTTAATTTGGAAGGGATGTAGATATAATCAGAGATAGGTTTCATGGCTATAAAGAGGGAAGTATTTCCATCTTCTTATTTGTGTCTTGTCACGAGAGAATCTGATCCTAATCCTAGTTTTAGTCTTACTAGTTATAATCCTAATCCTAGTTTTGATCTTACCAGTTATAAGAATATTCAACCCACTTAATTTGGAGAGTATGTATGTAGGGGAGATCAGAGTCTTATCTAGGAGGGTCACTTAAAAGAAGCACACATACACATTGAAACTCACTTTGACCCGAAAAACTAATCTATCAAGTTTAAAATCCAATATGTATATAAACCTTTTTATACCTTATAACCTTCCAACATGAGAATTCGAAATGAAATGTGTACCTAACATGATTTCCGTTTACTCTTAATTTATTTTTTGTGAACTAATCTTGAAGATCATGAAGCAATACTCTGCTTTTCTTGTTCCTTCTTTCCAACCATAAAACTTACCTCTTACGATTTCTACACGCTTTCAAGCCAGAGTTACTCACGATGCTTCTTTTACCGAACAAATCCAACGAGTATTCAAGATTATTACTTCATTACATCGCCCAAACATCTTCGACAAAATTCAACAATAATTTTGATCTCTCTCCGTCTAAAGAAGCTAAACTTAAATTATGTAAACCATAACTTCTCAAATATAAAAGCAATTATTCTTTATGTGAAAATGAGTAATTTAGGTATAAAAAAACTTAAATATATCACATAACAGATCATAGATAGATATGTATTGATTTTCAGTTGGATTTTATAGTAACTTGAAATGTGCACAATTGATACTATAGCTACAAGACTAAAACAATTTACATTTTAACAACGTGCCACTTATTCGTGCAGGGGATGATTACTTTTAGGTACCAAGGGCATGCGGTAAAAAGATCAAACTTGGAAACAAAAAGCTGCAATTCATAACTAATGGGTCAGTTCAATTTTCTCTTCTGAGAATATAACAATGCTTGCATAATATTTCAAGGAAATGATGAAAAAGAACAAGCAATTTTTCTCTTTTTCTATCAACGATATTGATCAGCAAGTTGTAACAATGTACTATGATTTGGGCTCGTCTATGTTACGATGAAGAAAGACAGTAAGAAAATATTTATAACTCCTCCTTTAAAGTAAATCTATTTAGCTTACAGGTCAGTTTAAATTTCCTATACCAGTGCATTTCATCAATCAGAGACAGAGACAAGAAATATATTCAAACAGATAGATTTTTCTTCTTCTCCTGGACAATGTAGACTAGCAACTCCACTTTCTAGCATCAGTATCTTGTTTAGCCTCCCTCAGCTTCTTCCTTTTCTTCTTTTTTCTCTTCTTTGTCTTCTGGCTGTAGAGCCACGGTCTTCCCTTCCCCCATAGATGGAGGGTCTTGTTTTGTGGGCTGCTCCTGAGATATCATTCCCTTTCGACCCATTATAATACTGTAAATCTCCTTCACAACTGTCTGAAAGGCAGCTGTGACATTCGAGGAGTCCAGCGCAGAAGTCTCCATGAAGAACATACCATCTGCCTCGGCAAAGGACTTCCCCTCCGCAATGGATACCTCTCTAGCATCCCTGAGATCTGTCTTATTGCCCACAAGTATTGTAACGACATCCATATCCAAGTGACCTGTTCAACAACAAGCAATCCCCAATCCATCAAAACTTTGGAAACACTATCTTGGATATCAAGGCAAAGAAACAACAAATCAAAGTAATGAACACGGGTCAATGGAAACAGGAATCACCATCCTGTATTCAATTCACAATACCACTAAAAAAACTCACAGTATCACAAATATGAGCATCTTGCAATCATTTCATTTTCGATAAATGCAGTCATAATTGTTACCGCACAAAGAACCCCACAAAAGGTCCCAAAATTCACTACTAAGGCATTGCATTGGGAGGCATCAGATTTATTGCCAAGTTTACATCATCACCTAATAAACTCGAAGTTCTATATAATTATTTGTCAGCATTAGAATATAACATGAAAGTTCAATTCCGATGAATGTCATAGCAAACCAGGACCGGACACAACCAAGTTCATAGCCAAAACTGAAAAACCTGCATTCTAATAAGACTACGGCAAATGCAAGAAGCAAGAGAACTTCAACCCAAACAAAAAGAGTCAGCAATGCATAAGCCTTACTCTGCAGCTCATTTAGCCATCTGGTAATGCTTTCAAATGTCTAGCATCTACTGATATCATACACTAGAAGAGCCCCAACAGCTCCTTGATAATAAGCAGATGTAACGGCCCTGAACCGTTCCTGGCCTGCTGTATCCCATACCTAAGCTTTCACTTCTTTTCCATCAATATTCATCTTTTGGGTTTGGAACTCTACCCCTATAGTTGACTTTGAACTAGGGCTAAATTCATCTATTGCATATCTTGCAAGCAAATTTGATTTGCCGACTGCTGAATCAGAATCACCAACCAAAACGATCTTGAAAACGTAATGCTCAGCTTTTTCATCTGAAGGAAACGCCATGGCCAAACTTCACAAAATTATCCCTCTATATATAACCATATTAATAATGTTTGCTTCTTTGGCCGGGTCCTTTCAGGGACCAGAAAAGACCTAAGCCCCTATTCAAAATATGGAAAATAAATTAGAAAACTCAAGAACAATGGCAGCCAAAAATGGATACATTCGAAAGGTAAGGAAGGAATATGAGGGGGAAAAGCAGCAGAGCAATAATTCTTATGATGCAGTACAAACAAACCTGAGAGAATACTTTTTCTTTGAAGAACCCACTATTGGCTGGATAATGAATACATAAACTTCCACTAGACCTTGACCTCCCTGCCACTTGGGAAGATATATTTGAAGCTTCTTTATGAAAAAGTTCAATCCGGCCATCCAAAAACAATACAGCAGCTTAAAAAGGTTCCTGCAGCTTAAAGCAAAGCATCAAATAACATCAACTTTAGAAAGAGAAATACAATATTTTTATACTATATACTGAGAAAATGACAATTGCCTTGGGCAGATCTATAATTATAATTTATCACTTCTAAAAAAAATATATACACGTGATACATTCTTATACGGACCGAAAGTCCCTAATTCCAGAAAACCTGTCCCTCAATGTTTTCATCAAACCACGAAAGAAAACGAGTCTGACAATTTAAGGACTTGAAACTAGAGTCAATCAAAACAAATTGAGTCAGTAAGGAGGGTGTGATAAGTGACTTGCTGGCTCAAACTTAGCAGATATCTCCTACTCCAGAAGAAGTAGAGATAAGGAAAGAAAAATTTAGATGCATTGGTACTGTTGAGTCTAATTAGACCAGTGTGGTTCAATGCCTCAAGAAAGATTCGGTGGAAAAAACAACAGAATAGACACCATGCTGAAATGGAAGAGAATGGATATAGTTGAATCAACAAGTACATAACTTATACAGGGAATTAACCTGCACTAGATTAAGAGACCGGCGAGAAATAAGAAATGAGCATGAAGTTCAAATGCCTAAGTTAACTTGTACTGTTGCTCTTTTGTAACAACAAAAGAGCAACTCAGATTGGTACCATTTCCGTGAAAACCACAAGACTTGTTTAAGAGTAGACGTGATGATCAGCATATGACCCGAGCAAAAGAGAACAAAACCCAGAACAGCTGATAAATAACAAGTTCAAAAACTTGCATTGCTTGAATTTCAAGTCACTCAAAAATTGCCCAGGTTTTATTAACCAATTCTTTTACTTTTAGAACAAATATGAGTTAAAATCTCAATTTCATCAGATATTGTAATGTTTGACCGATAGATAGATCTGCCAAACAATATGGATGATTGAGAAAACGCAGGTAGATCCACATCTGTAAATTGCGGACCAATTTTTCAGAATCTATTTAGGAGTAAAATGAAAACGAAAATACCTGTGCGACACCGCCGGATCTGGTGGGAGAGAAGAAGGATGGAAAGCTGGTTGGCTTTGTATTTCGCATAGGAAGACAGTGAGACTGCCAGGTGAAAATCTTTTAATGGTTGGGGTATATTTGGAACCATGAAAATGGAAACCCCATTTACAATTTCAAATTTTAATACATAAACTATAGGGATAATTGCAATACTCAACCAAACACGCTTTGAACGACACGATGGTCTTTTAAACTTTCGAAAATTTGCATTCTTCATGCCGATCTCTCATCGTATAAGATTATAAGAGATGAAGTCGCCGACTTGGTTATGAACGGTGTAAAACTATGTATTTAGGTGAGCTGACAAGATAAAAAAGATATTAAGTGTACTTATGTGCAAAACGTGTTTAGTTAGGTGTACTTGTATACATTTATCCTTAAAATATAAGATAAATACATCTGACTTGTCATTAATAATATTTAACTAAACATAATTAAGAAATAAATTCAGGAAATATTGTAACCATTGTTGTGTATAAGTTAACTAGGGATGCATTCACATAAAAAAAATCTTTTTAAATACAAATTTAAGAATTAAGCATGCCCTTTGGATTAACATTAATAATAGTCGTGGATAACTTTGGCATAACTAAGGGGTATTTCGATCTTTTGGGCAGATACACGATATATTGGATGTGAAGTTCTAATGATGTAAACTTCTCGCATAGCATAAATTGTTTATTAGACAGACGATGATTTTTTGCAAAATGTATTTCCATTATAAATTGGCAATAGTTTGTATTTTGTCTTATGCAATCAACATGCGTTGGTGCGTTACTATTTTTAGGATAGTTTCACATAACTGCATATAATTAGACACTTGTTTTACTTTAATACATTTAAGTTCGAAAACTATTTTTCAAACTCCCTGGGCTATTTTTTTTTTCTCCGTGCCGTTACGATTCGTTGGTTTTCAGATGTTAAAATACATGTGCAAGTCACATATCTAAGGAATAATGACACTTTGTTACACCTAACTTAGTGAAATGACACTTTCATACCCTAACTATTTTTCTCTCTTTTTTTGTACCATGATAATTTTTTTTGTGACAACCTAACTCTAAAAATGTCTAAAATACCTAAACTACCCTTAGTTTAAGAAACCATAAATTGATTTGGTTCAATTTTGTTCATCTATGGTTCAATTTGATTTGTATTTAAGATGCAATTACAATTATGCTCCATAATCTAAAATTAAATTTGAACCATTTCAAATATGGTTTGATAAATCAAATTGGACTAGTTCTATTTTGATTTCTTAAACCAGGGGTTTTTAGTCATTTTAGCAAAAGTTGTCACAAAAAAATTGTCAGGGTACTAAAAAAGAGAAAAAAATAGTTAGCATATGAAAGTGTCATTTCGCTATAGTTAGATATAACAAAATGTCATTATCCCATGTCTAATGATGAAAAAATGTCCCTAGTATTTTCTTTTTCATTTGACATGTCCTTTGTTGTCACACCATCGTCATTTCCTCACTCTCCGATTAGATTCCAGCAAACCTAAGTTTCGTCTGAATCCAATTTTTGAACGAAAGCTCATCCACTATCGTTTTTACGAAGTATAATTTTACTTTACCCTACTTATTTATACACCATTTTTGCATTGCTACACCTAATTAAAAAATTCTCTCTGCTGATACCCCAACTTATTTTAATTCTCACATCGTCAATTTTTCATTTGAATACATCATGTGTGCTGCAAAAAATTTATGTTTCCAAATTATCAATAAATTGCCCATTCTTTCCAACCATCTATGTAACGTCCATTTCTCTTTCTTTCTCCTTTATCTCTATATAAAAATCCAATGGTCTTCTCGGAGAAGAAATAGGAAAGAAAAAAATTGATTTGTGTTGTGAGTTTGTCTCAAGTGCATAATCAATTTGATCCTTGCTGAGACGAGATGGGAAAGAGAGAAATCAACGGTTTACATATGAGGAATGAGCTGAAATTAGGACAAGTTCTGTACTTGAGGTGCTCAGAGGCGATTTTGGATGTGTTCAAAGCTGAAAAGGCAACTTCGACAGGGACCACCTAAGCTTTATAGTTTGGGAATATTTGTATACAGGTTTTGAATGAAAACTGGGTCCAGGTGTTATAGTACCACACTCCTTTACCCTTAACAACCGTGTTCCTCACCGCAATCAAGGCTTCGAAATGCTTCGTCATGGCTTTGACAAAAATATCTTTGAGCGAAGAAAAATGGTAGGTGGTATGGGTCGGATTCGCAGTTGCAAAAACCATTTTTGATGAGAGAGAGAGAACAATTTTACAAATCACTCAGCACCAAATAAAATATAGTGATTATTCATTTCAAGTTTTGAGTATCGCTTTCATTGTTTATGCGTGTTCGTGAGTAAATGATGGTGGATTTGGCATGAGACTGTGTTTTGAAGACTTAAATTGGCGGTATATGCTTTGGATAGTGCTGGGATTGGCAATATAAGATTCATTGTGTTTAGATTTTACTTAAAATTTTAACATATTCCATCCAAAATTCTAACGGTAGGTGCTAACTATCAATTTTCAATCGATGAGTGTAGCTTATTTCTTTGTAGGTGTCATATTCTCGCTAAATGACTATAAACTTAATTACATTAATAGTATACATAAAAACTAATGTTTTGAAAGCTTATAGGTTTGGTATTTGTATATAATTATTTTTAAAACGAAAAGTAGGTGAATGCTCATTTTCTATAAGATTTTCGTTTTTTTTCTTATTTGATCACAGCCAAATCAATATTACATTACTTTCCTTTCAACAAATCTTTATTGATATTCATTATTTTGCATTAAAGTTATCCAAATAGAATTGGAAACTTATATATTTTGCCCGCTTTTCATCATTTGGTATTTTTTTTGTCGGATTGCCATAATTTTTTTAGTTCATTAACTTTTGAAAAGATTTACGTCAATATTAACTGTAATTTAAATGATGCCGTTAATATCATTAACAACGAACATTAACGTGAACCTCACGTTTCATTGGTGCGAACTCTTCAAATATGCGACAATCCATAATCAATACAAAATTTGCATGTTAACATAAGAAATCTAAATCAACATGGTTATTAAGATCGTTATTCGTGTCATTTAAATGTAGCATGAAATGAAAATCAACATGATATATTAATAGTATAAATGAAAACGAATGCTTGAAATCTTATGCCTTAGTATCTGAATATAATTACTTTTAAAATTGAAAGTATGAGACGAGTGCTCATTTCTATAAGATTTTCGTTTCTTTCTTATTTGATCACGGCCAAATCATTATATACATCATGTTGATTTAGATTTCTTATGTTTCTAATAATATTCATAACGAGTCATGACATAATATGTAATCATTTAATGTCATACATTCTTCGTCCTCCTTTGAGGTTAATAGATGGTGAAATCATAATGGATTGAAATAACAACTCGTTATTATTTATATATGCTAATTACTTTTTTTTATTAACATACGGTACAATAATACATTTAGTTACCAACCATATATGTTTAAACATATCCGGAGAGAAAATTGTTGTACGTGTCATGTTCTTGTTGAGTGACCTATAAACTTAATTATATTACTAGTATACACGAAAACCAACGTTTGAAATCTTATATGTTTTTAGTATTCGAATATAATTATTTTTTAGAACTAAAAATATGAGGTGAATGCTTATTTCTATAAGATTTCCACTTCTTTCTTATTTGATCACGGCCAAATCAATGTATACATTACTTTCCCTTCAACAAATCTTTGTTGATATTCATTGTTTTGCATTAAATTTATCCAAATAGAATTGGAAACTTATATATTTTGCCCGCTTTTTATTATTTGATATTTTTAAGAAAAAACAATTAAATTTTGTCGAATTATCTCAAACTTTTAGTTCATAAACTTTTAAAATGATAACGTCAATATTAACTGTAATTTAAACGATACCGTTAATATCGTTATGAACGAACATTAACGTGAACTTCACGTTTCATTAATGCGAACTCTCCAAATTATGCCACTCTCCATAACGAATACAAAATCTACATGTTAACATAAGAAATCTGAATCAACATCAAGTCACAATTGAAGTACAAGTAAAATTAGTTGAGAGTGAGTAGCATGAAAAGTGCATGTGGAGACTGACTTGACTTGTGTGTGTGTAGACAAACAAATCGTTATATTCTCTCTTCCTCCAATCCAGTTACAAAATTACTACGTTCGTTTTTCGCAATTGGTTTGGCATCACCTTTATTACATACTAATTTTTCACTCGTCTCCTTCGCGGCGCAGTGTATAGAACGCAATTGCACCAACCCACGCTAACGTGCGCCTCGCATCACTCTCTATCTGAATTCTGACTCCTTCTTCACTCAGGCTCTGCTAGGTTTGGACCTTCCTTTCATTACCAGGAGCCCTAGGTTAGTTTTGATTATTGGCGTTTCGGTTATGTTGTTTTGTTGGAATGTTTTTTCAATTTTTATCTCTAGGTTAGTCATTGGAATTGGCTGACTGGATTTTGGATCTTCAATTTGGTTCAGCTAGATTGTGTCATGACCAATGGTGCCTGTATTTATGGGCTTGATAGGTGCCCTGGGATATTAGGGTGATTGGGTTTGGTTCAATTTTTCTTTTTTTCAGTTTTGTTGTTTGTCTGTCAATGATTTTGGAGGTTTGGTTGTATGTGAAGAATGAGGTTTAATTGTTTGGTATGCTGATTCCTGTTACAGATCGTTGCACGAGGATTTACTAGGTAAAGCTGGGGCAATATGGAGGGTGAAGAGAAGAAGCATGGTTTGAAGAAAAGAACAAAGCCTGTTGGCATTGGCCTTGATTCAGATGACGACGAGCCTATTGGGGCCCTGTTGAAGGTGAAGAGGATGAGAAACCCTAAGAAGGTTAAGATGGGATTGGAGGGTCCCAAGTTTAAGGTTAAGAAGGAGACGATGGTGGTTCAGAGTTTAGATTTGGGGGAAATGGATGATACTCTGGCAATTTTTAGGAAGAAATTGAAGGCACCCAAGAAAGATAGTGAATCTGGAAATGTAAGGGTTTTGGATTCTGCCATGAGTATAATTCAGTCCTCTGATGCAGAAGTGCCATCACAGATGCCAGGAGATGGTCAGGAAATGGGTGTTGACAGATCTGATGATGCAGCCGTGGATGGAGATCCCGAAAACAAGGGTAAAGTGAGGAGAAGAAAAATTGATTATCGGACAAAAGCAGTTGAAAATTGTGCTGCAACTGATGATGGGTTAGAATCTCTGGGATTTGAATGTAGTCCTCAAGAGGATACCAAAGTGGCAGGTACAGGGCATGGGGAAGGTTCTAGTCACTCGGCGGATGACAATGTTGAAGACTCACTGTCAGCCTTCTTTCAGAAGGCCCAATCGGGTTCCATTAAGAAGTCTCATGCATCTCCTAAGATGAGTCAGAAAAGTGAGAAACTGACAATGAAAGATGAACCGAACTCTAGTTCCGAAGCTGTTTTAGAGGGTGTTCATTCTGTGATAGTGAGGCGACCTGTATGTCCTTCTCCAAATCAGCGATCAGATGATTTATCCCCTAATTACCCACCTCTAGGATCCCAAACTGAAGGGATTCATGAGAAACCCACAGTGGACTGCACTTGTGACACAGCTGAGGTTTGCAATGGAATTGCAAAATTATGTAGTTGCCATCAAGTCAAGAGCAAGTACTCTTATTCCCACCAGAAAGAACCAGGAGCTAAAAATTTCAGAGATGGGTTAAAGCATTGTTCTATTGGAGAACCAAACACTCTTTTGCAGGATGATGAAATTCCCAATTCCACATCTCCCCCAATGGATGCAGAAGATATCCACAGGTTTGGTAAGGGTGAATCAAAGAAGCGTCGAGACAAGGACATGATTTATGAGGGGGATGCTGATTGGGAGAATTTAATGCACGAACAAAGATTTCTTGGAAATGGACAAACTATAGATAAGGACCGCCCTTCAAGAGTACGAGGCAAGCTCAGCTTGGTTTTAAATAACATAATAGATGCTGAAACCTGTGGTGCAGCAGCAGTATCAGCTGGACTGAAAGCTAATGCGGTTGGTCCAGTTGAGAGGATTAAATTTAAGGAGGTTTTGAAGCGCAAAGGCGGGCTTCAAGAATATTTGGAGTACAGGTTGTTATTATCTCCTTAACATGCCCGTGCTTTAATGCCCTTGGTTTGGTGTATCACATGCTATTTATATGGAGTCCTTTTTCCAAATAACTTTTCTGCCTCAAAATATATGGAACATAGTAAAACTTAGAATTATTTAGTTGATTTGTAAAATTATCAACTAGAATACAATAAGGATAGATAAAATATTCTTTTCCTTGTGTTGCGTCAATCACCAATGTAGGAAAATGTGCAGGTCTTCATGTTTGATAGCTTTAGACTTCATATTTGATGGGAAATTGCCAGTATACTAACCAAATATGCTTTTTGCTTCTCCAACTTCCATGGAAAGTTTATTAGTATAAGATAGCCTTAGAATTCACTATTCAGTATGTGAGGAGAAAGAAGAAATAAAAGCCTATGTTTGGCATTACTTGTTTTCAATGGGCTTTTTGAAGAATACTTGCTTCTAAAGTTTGCCGTTGCAAGCTCTCAACTATTTAACATTATTGTACTTCTATGACATGGAATCAAATTAGAAAAATATTTCTCTGAAGTTAGATGTATGGTCCAACAAAACATGGTTTCCAGATCTATACTAGGTAAAAAAAAATTATTAGGAATTTGGAAATACTTAGATATGTATATAAGTTTGCATCTTCAGAATTAAAGTTAAGTGCAGTTCCATGGCAATTTCCCTCACATACATTGTGAATGCAGTTTAAGAACTAATCTGTTACTGATTGCCAGTTACACATTATTTGTATGAGCTTTAATGAACTGTATGTTATCAAATTAAATACTCGGTGTCTTGCAGGAATCAGATTTTAGGTCTCTGGAGTAAAGATGTTAGCCGTATTTTGCCTCTTTCTGACTGTGGAGTCCATGATATTCCTGAAAATGAACTATCTCGTGCTCATCTTATTAAGGAGATTTATACATTTCTTGATCAGAGTGTAAGTTTACAAGTTCAGTAGTGTTTTACTGTTTCTTTTTCCTTGGAACCTTGGCTCTTATCATTACTGTCATATCAATTCTTCGGTATTTGTGTTGTAAATTTGGAAATACCTTTATCCTTGGGATCCATTTAACTTATAGCTAAAGTTGTCTTGAGTTAAGAACTTTGTTTTGTGACAATTTTGTGCAGGGTTATATAAATGTTGGAATCGCATCTAAGAAGGATAAAGGGGAACCTAGTGCTAAGCATAATTACAAGCTTCTAGAAGAAAAGAAGTTTGAAGCAAGTTCAGAGGCATCCATTGCTGATTCGGAAGAGGGAGTTTCCTTTATCCTTGGTCAGGCAAAGACTACTCATGCTTCCATAGAAGGAGATCATTGTGTAGCAAAGGTTGATGAATATCAGACACAAGAAACCACAAAAGACAATATATTTTTTTCGATAAAAAGTGACGAATGCCCAGGTGATCATCACCGGGAACATGGTTCTAATGATGAAAAGCCACCAAACAGAACTTTGAATTCGGATATATTAAGTACTGACCAGTCTTCTGAAATACTGGGTAGTAGAACGGTTCTTGTTACATGCCCAGAGCTAATGCATGACTCCTATTGTGTTCAGTCTGCCTCAGGGGACCTTGTTAGAGGAAATCATGATCTGCAGCGTGATTCAAAAGTCAGAAAAAGAATCATTGTTATAGGAGCGGGTCCTGCTGGCTTAAGTGCAGCACGTCACTTGCAGCGTCAGGGTTTCACTGTCACTGTACTTGAGGCTAGGAGTAGGATAGGTGGCCGTGTTTATACAGACCGCTCATCTCTTTCAGTCCCAGTGGATCTCGGTGCTAGCATTATTACTGGTGTTGAGGCTGATTTAGACACTGAAAGAAGACCAGATCCTTCTTCTTTGGTTTGTGCTCAGCTGGGCCTTGAGTTGACTGTTTTGAACAGTGACTGCCCTCTTTATGATATTGTAACAGGGCACAAAGTTCCTGCAGATCTAGATGAAGCTTTGGAGGCAGAATACAATAGCCTCCTTGATGACATGGTATTGCTTGTTGCACAGAAAGGTGAGGAAGCAATGAGGATGTCTCTTGAGGATGGTTTAGAGTATGCCCTCAGCAGGCGCCGTATGGCTCGATTAGGAATTAATGGTGAAAAAACTGAACTACAGAACCAAGGAGATGCTAGATTTGGTTCCAAAAAGATGAACATTGATGGCAGAGTTCAAGAAATAAGATACTATAAAGAAGAGATTTTGAGTCCTCTTGAAAGGAGGGTCATGGACTGGCATTTTGCGCACTTGGAATATGGTTGTGCTGCTTTACTCAAGGAAGTATCTCTTCCGTATTGGAATCAGGATGATGTTTACGGGGGATTTGGAGGTGCTCATTGTATGATAAAGGGGGGATATAGCACTGTTGTTGAGTCTCTCGGGGAAGGACTAAGCATTCATTTGAACCATATTGTAACCAATGTTTCATATACCAAGGATGCAGGGGTGACTGATGGGAAGTGTAACAATGTGACAGTTTCGACATCAAATGGCAGTGAGTTTTCTGGAGATGCTGTTCTGATTACGGTGCCACTTGGGTGCTTGAAAGCAGAAGCAATAAAATTTTCCCCTCCATTACCTCAATGGAAACTATCTTCTGTCCAGAGGCTTGGTTTTGGAGTTCTTAATAAAGTTGTTTTGGAATTTCTCGAAGTTTTCTGGGATGATTCTGTGGATTACTTTGGAGCCACTGCCGAGGAAACAAATTTGAGGGGTCAGTGCTTTATGTTCTGGAATGTGAGGAAAACAGTTGGAGCTCCTGTTCTTATAGCCTTGGTAGTCGGTAAGGCAGCTATAGATAACCAAAATATGAACACATCTGATCATGTAAGCCATGCATTAATGGTTTTGCGGAAACTGTTTGGGGAGTCTTCTGTACCCGATCCAGTTGCATCAGTAGTTACAGACTGGGGTAGGGACCCTTTCAGTTATGGTGCTTACTCTTATGTTGCTGTTGGAGCATCCGGAGAAGACTATGATATATTGGGTCGACCTGTTGATAATTGTTTATTTTTTGCTGGTGAGGCAACCTGTAAAGAGCATCCTGACACTGTTGGTGGCGCAATGATGAGCGGGCTAAGAGAGGCAGTGCGTATAATCGACATATTGATGACAGGAAATGATTACACTGCAGAAATAGAGGCAATGAAGGTTGCTCAGAAACAGACAGATAGTGAAAGGGATGAAGTTAGGGATATAACAACGAGACTTGAAGCAGTTGAACTATCTAATGCCCTGTACAAGAGCTCGTTGGATGGGACCCAAATTTTGACCAGGGAAGCTTTATTACAGGATATGTTCTCTAATGCAAAAACCACTGCAGGGCGACTGCATTTGGCCAAAGACTTGTTGCATCTTCCTGTTGAAGTCTTGAAGTCCTTTGCTGGGACCAGAAAAGGGCTTACCACACTCAACTCATGGATACTGGTACATTAGCTTTCCTTTTTGTAAATGGATTAAAGAAGTTCATGTGAGTTTTATGCATGGGAGTCATATTTATTGGAGCTATTAGTGTTTCATAATTATCTTACTACTCAATTGCAATTTTTGAGCGTGTGTTTTGTCTGAATCTGTGACAGGATTCTATGGGTAAGGATGGTACTCAACTTTTGCGTCTTTGTGTTCGTCTTCTCGTGCGTGTTTCAACTGATTTACTTGCAGTGCGATTGTCAGGTATTTATCTCGTTTATTGTGCTAGTTCTGATGTCATACTATATAAAAACAAGCATGCACACTGATCCATAGTAGGCATGTGTCTTTTTTATATGTACTAATCTTAAAAAAATGTGTTCCAGTACTATATGTTAGATTTTTTGAAAGGACATTTTGTGCAATTAGTGAAATACAATTATTTTTATTCAAAAAATAGTCAAGTTCAGATGAAAAACATACTGAGTTTTGAACTGAGCCCTTCCCTCCTGTTCTGTTTAGTTTGGACCTTCAGAAATAATTTGAGGCCTGTAATGATGATTTATTATAATACTGCTGCATTGAGGCCTTGGTTTATTTAATGTTTTGGTATGATCCTATTAAATGAGAAAATCACTGTTGTAGGTATAGGGAAAACTGTGAAAGAAAAAGTTTGTGTGCATACAAGCCGTGACATACGAGCCGTTGCAAGTCAGTTGGTCAACGTGTGGCTTGAAGTCTTCCGTAAGGAAAAGGCATCTAACAGTAGACTGAAGTTTTTGAGACAAACTGCAGTAGACTCATCAAGAAGTAAAGTCCATAAAGATCAATCTTCAGGAAAGCCTCCACTGCGCACCCATCACGGTGCTATGGATAACAAAGGAAGCTTGCAAGTTATTTCATTTGCTGGGAACCAGTTGCCCAAGAAAGTAAATGGCAAACCAGTCAAGCTTGAAACTACAAATGACTCAAGATCAGAAGTTAATTCATCCAAGTCTGGGGGTTCAATAGACAAACTCGATGCTAAGGTAGAGGACAACAATTTTCCCATGTCTGAAGAAGAAGAGGCTGCATTTGCTGCAGCAGAAGCAGCCCGAGCTGCAGCCCTTGCAGCTGCTGAGGTTTGTTTTTCATTTAACTGCTATAATTCAGTAGTTGAGGTGTTTATACTATGCTCATTATTATGAGCTGCTAGGAAGTATGATCACTTTATTTTATCTTATACACGACTTTTGTTTTTCGAATAGCTGAACTGACTATCATTCTACCAATTAAATAAACATATAGATAGTGTTTGTGTTTATCATGGTCAGTGCTCTAAAAATCCCCAACTAGTCCGATTAGTTTCCCAGTTAATCCTATATTGATCCCTGATTAGTCCCCAGAAGTCCTATCTGCCTGACTAGCCCCGAGCAATTTTTTAGAACAATGATCACGTTTACTTTTAAATTGCAATTATTAAACTTCTATTATGGATCATGGTCAAGGTTGTTGACATGATTATTTCTTGTGTCCTTTTCTCTATATTTTGATGATATGATTACAGTAGATGCTGCCATAGTGTGTAACTCTATGATTACGTACTTCAGAATCTAAGCTCCTCTTAATTTTCCTTCCCTCTTCACGTTCCATTTCTTCCATCAAGTTTCTGCTGTACTCGCTATTTTTGTAAGCTAATTCAGTGCTGTGTTGCAGGCTTATGCATCTTCAGGTGCTAAAGGCAATGCATCACTAGAGCTTCCGAAGATACCATCTTTCCACAAATTTGCTAGACGAGAACAATATGCTCAAATGGATGAGTCTGATCTTAGAAGGAAGTGGTCTGGTGGTGCTTTGGGAAGACAAGATTGTATATCTGAAATAGACTCGAGGAACTGCAGGGTTAGGGACTGGTCTCTTGATTTCTCTGCTGCATGTGTTAATCTTGACAGTTCAAAAATGTCTGTGGATAACCTCTCACAGCGGAGCCATTCAAATGAGATTGCATGCCAGTTGAACTTTAGGGAGCAGTCTGGAGAAAGTGCTGCAATGGACAGCAGTATACTTACTAAAGCATGGGTTGATGCTGCTGGCAGTGTGGGAGTAAAGGACTATCATGCTATTGAGAGATGGCAATCTCAAGCGGCTGCTGCTGATTCTGAATTTTTCCAAAGGGCTATGCATATCAGGGATGAGGAGGAGTCAAATACAAGTTCAAAACTACCTACTCGGAAGCATAGTGGACGTGCAAATGAGGGTTCTGTTTCACAGGTGACTATAAACAAGGAGTTGCAACCTAGAGGTTCCGACCAAATTAAGCAGGCAGTCGTGGATTATGTGGCATCATTGCTCATGCCCCTTTATAAATCAAGGAAAATTGATAAGGAGGGCTATAAGTCAATTATGAAGAAAACTGCAACCAAGGTTATTTCTCCTCTCTTTTGAATTTAGTTTCTTTCATCTTATGCATTGAGATGCAAAAACAAACATGATGCTAATTGACTAAACATTTCAGGTCATGGAGCAGGCCACAGATGCAGAGAAAGCCATGTCTGTCTCTGTGTTTCTCGATTCTAAGCGCAGGAATAAGGTATGCTCCCCATTCCCATTTATGTACTATTTTTGCAGTATTCATATACTATATAGAAAGTGAGCATTTGAATTGCCATTTTCATAAACTAACTTTTTAATGTGAACCATGCAAAACATGCTATGGAATCTAGGGTCCTAGTTGTTGATTCCTCCTTGCATCTGTAACTATTCCAATTTATCTATAATTTATGTTTTCCATACCATATTAAATAGGACTGTGATAAATGAAAATACTATCTTGTAAGGCAGGGGAAGGGGTGTGCACACAACTTATAATTACTTTGTGGTCCAAATCTTGTCATTCTTTAGATACTCATTTATTCAATATAGCTAAGCCTTAGTTGTATTTAAGCCTTTTTATTAAATGAAAACTTGTTCATAACTTACTTTTGATTGTGTTCAATGTGCAGATACGACCCTTTGTGGACAAATTGATTGAGAGGCACATGTCAGTGAAGCTACCTGACAAATCTAGATGATCCGGTTATTGAGCTACTGTTGTCCTTTGCTTGCTTCTGTGTGAAGCTTACAGAAGCCTGTCCTGTTGAATCCTTCCTGATATGCTGATGTTTGTTGATCCCGGTGGTGCATGCAGTTTGCTTTATTGGAACTGCCAATGTGCTGATTCCGATGGTGCAGTGGAGGAAAGGGCTGTGCCATTGTAGCATAATCCATGGATGTCATTGGTGTCCCCCTGTAATTACTCAAACTTTGTGGCTTCTTGCAAGTTTTATAAGAATTTGTTGTGGGGCAATATTGAAGATGTTGTTTTTTGAAGGTGGCACTGGCCTCCAGCTTGTCAAATGGGCGTCGCGCAATTGTCGAGGCTCTCTTTGTTGGTACATGGACTTCTATTTCATTTGAAGACTATCAAATTGCCCACTGCAATTGGTTTATCTTGTATCAAGGTTGTATTTCTGGGGGTGGAAAATTAAAATCCTATTTTTTGGTTTAATTTAGTGATCCCCATAGATGAGACAATACTTGTTCTTGACTCTTCTCATTATAATCTGTACAGCATAGGAATGTTTTAGAGACAACAATCATAGAGAACATGTTTTATTGCACTTCCGGAAGAACTTAAATATTGCCTTACTGGAAGTACTTCAATATTTTTCTGATTTTGAAGCTAAACATCAGTTACTACTTCTCTTTCATTCTCCAAAATTTAAGACAAGTAATGGTTATTTTGCATGTCTTATTATTGAGGGTTCTGTCTATATGAACTTGCATGAACATTCCCCCAATATAAGTGGAGCTCATCCTCCATCACATCATGACAGTTCAGAGCACTGATTCAAGTTAGTAAGATGAGGCATTTCAACCATTCAGCCAATGTCTGCATTAATATCAGGTGCTTGTTTTTGATTAATTTTCCTGAATAGTATAGTAATGCTATCTATAATGGATAAGATCTCTTATCTTCAGTATTTTTATTCATTTGTTATCATGGGTATTTGATCTTCAGCATGTATAGTCTTCATCTTGAATCAAACATCTGTGGTATTAGTCTTTAACCTTATATCCTCCTGCTTATACATTTTATTCATGTTGCCAGGTAGAGGAATGATTATGATCACCCTTCAAAGAAGAGGTATGTCCTCAAGTACATCTTTTCTTTTCTCTGCTTATGATCTCTAATCGTAACTATGTTTTGTTCATTGACTTAATGCTATGGATGACATTGGTTTGGTGTCTGATTTTGGCTGATGGCATTTGTGGGTCTATTTTGTTCATTTGGTCATTTAGGCCATACTTAGTTCATACATTTGAAATGTCATTCTGTTTTGTATCAAAGTTTTTGGTTCTTTTCATGAGAAATCATCAATATCTCAATTCATGAATTTATTTTTGGCAAACATGAATGCTGATTTGCAGTTATATGGTCGACTGTAGAGTGCTAGACCGGATTTCTGCTACGATAAAAAAAAAGGTGAGGAGACATACGTTTTATATTTATTTGTTTTGAAGCTTCCTGATGACGGTAGTGGTTTTATATAATTTATGATTTGAAGAATATAGGGAAGCCATGTGATCTGTGTGAATCATAGAGATCGGTATTTGACTTAGGCTGCTAACACATTCCACCCCTAACTTCATTACTCTCGACATCGGCCCTGCGGTCCTTTAGATTTTATCAAATGGGCCGAGAATTGTAGTGTTTGGTCATGAAAGACGATTTTTTTGTTCCTGTTTAGTTTGAAAGCATTGAAATTTATGGTTCTTAAGCTTTTAAGTGAGGTTTTCTCCATTACACTCTTTACGTTACGATAAATCATTTCCTACTAGAACTCGCACACTATAAACATGGTAGGAAAGTATATAATGTATGAGAAAACTAATCACTATTGGCAGCTTGCATGAGTATGGCACCATCTTTCTAGCATTGGAGAAGCATACGATGACATTCTGATTATGGGTAGATTATGTTTTCACTTTCAGTTTGACTTTGCAGAGAACATCATCTGATCTCTCTAAATAAATTGTTCACACAATTGTCGCCCTAACTCACCCATATGATGTTTATTAGGTCTTGCTTCGGTCTCTCTTCACAACCTTTGTCTCGACAGAGACTATTTCTATCGTACCTCACAATAGAAAACTGGAGAAGTGTCGCATCTTTCTGAGGTATCAATATATACTTATCTTGCGTTGTTCTCCGTGTTGCAAAGTTCAATTGTGTTACAGATGTATGAGAACCAAGAGGATCCTCATTGATATACTAAAAACTGTTTTCGACATGCCAGTGTAGGGAACAGACGAAAGAAGAAACAACAGGATTTCCCGAAACAAATGTTTGTACTGGCATTGTCTTGTTTGTTTTTCCTTTCCAATTCAAGTTTACTAATTGTTTTACTGTAATGATGCTTCCCCTATAATTTGTAATCATCAGCTTCAAATCCATATATGAATGCATTAGAAAGCAATGATGATATTGACGTGAAAGGAAACCCAATTTGCATATGATGAACAATTTTTTGTTTTTATTGGCTGAAAAATACGTGCATCTACAGTTTGGTTGGGTTTTGGTGCCTTTATATCTGTGATCTAGTTACCTACCCCACCCCAATATAAAAAGGAAGTTGTAACCATACCTGCTAGTACCGTGCATAAAATTTTACATTGTCGCTACCCAGTTCTAATTGTCAAGTATTTGTATTCTTGTTGAGATATTATTAGGTTTAAAATACAACTCTTTACTTTAAGGATTAATTACATATCAGTATATCTGTCGAAACCATTTTGTGACTGAAACTGTTAAAAAATATTTTAATACCCAAAATACCTCTAGAGTATAACCATTGAGGGCATTTTAGACTTTTTGACAGACCAAATCAGTTAGATTTAACAGACGTTGGGCTAAGTGTCGCTTATTTAAACTTGAGGTATGTCATTCGAAAAACTGGAAGTTGGGGTATTAAATTTGAAACGTGACATAGTTGGGTGTAGTCAACTGTCATTACCCCTTAATTCAACAACAATATTTATATATGATTAAATATTTCAACATTATTAATTTATAATTATAAAAAACAAACTACTTTATTATAACACAAATATAAAAAACACAATTTATAAAAATTGCATTATTATAAAATTGAAATACATGATTAAAATCTTAAATCTTTCTTTAACTTCTTGATCATATCTTGCTGAATCTTATTTGAAACGTTTAGAATAAACAACTCCATGAATATTTTTTTTATTATTCTTTTTTAATTAACAAACATTATATATTTATCAAATATAAATAATTGTATCATATATTTATTATTTAAAAAAATAGTATATTACATATTTATCAAATATGAGTAAACACAGTATTATATATTAAAAGTGGGAGTCTCTCGTTTCTCCTCCAACATTTTGCACCTAACTTTTCAATGCACTATTTGTTGTGGTTGTCATGTAACAGCACTGAGAGTGCCCATTCCTTCTCCACTCCCTTGTTGTGGATGGTCTCACCTCTCTAGTGAAGCAATCTTTGTCAATGGTGGTTTAGGGTTATTTTGGGTCGTGTATGTGGAGGTTATGGGTCGGTGCGGTGCCTCTGTCGAGGGAGGGTCCGTAGAGGAGGTTGGGTCTGGGAATTGGGGTAAAGCTTGGAGCTTGAGTTGGGTTTTGGTGGAGAAGGGATATTTGAGAAGCGTGGGTGGTTTAGGGAAGAGAAGTTTTGTGGGGAAGGGTGTAAGGAAGAGCTTGGTCTCCATGGAAGCTTAAGTGAGAGTTTTGTGAAATCAAATTTACAGGTGAGGGTTTTAGGAGATAGATTTAAAAAGCCGTAGAGAAGCATGTACGAAGGACAGATCTTCGAGCGATTTGCAGAATCGAAATTGGAATTGCAGTCCGTATTTGGCGTCTGCGGCGACAGAACATTTCTGAACCACCGCGGCTATGGGTTTATTCAATTATGGCGATTCGATCTCCTCCGGTCTCGAAGAAGACAAAGTAGATCTGGTGGGGCGAGTTATGTGTTCTCCGTCGAAACTCGCCGTTGTCTGAAACCCAATCGACGGTGTTTGAATTCTGGGTTCTCCGTCAAAGCCTCCACTGTCGACGTTCATCACAGTTGGTCAGCTCCTCCTCGCCCTCTACCGTCTTCTCCACAATTGTCTCGTTTTGGAAACAAATTAACCAAAAAATTTGGTTGGACAGTGTGTGGAGAAGATGAGAGGGTAGTTTAGGGTTTTCACCAACTTTTTAGTTTTTGTAAGTGTTTGTTTTATTTTTTTCATATGAAATTACTAATATTCCATTAAACTCTATTTAAAATTTGTTGTTCAACATAGGCAAAATAGTAACCAGCATCTCAACCCCGCATTATCAAAGTTCCAATAACATTCCCTATTAAATATTATTTATATAAATGTTGACGTGATTGAATACTTAAATATTTTTTATATAAGTCTTTTGGAATAACAAAAATTTGTATTAAAATTCATTTTACTATTTTTTGTCAAAATGAAGCATATTAAGAAAATTATAATTAAAAATGACACTAAAAAGAAATACAATAATATTTAAGAGGTGAAAGAAAAGGAAATGCATTAATTCAAGAAAGCCCACAAATTAACAATAAATTAGAAATATAATAATAATAATAATAAAGAGGTGTAATTAGTTAGAAAACCAAAATTTTAGGTACAACCAAACCTCTTTATTAGAATGTGAGAACTGACTTATTGTAGTTAAGTGAATGTCTAACAAAAATAATGAATGTCTAGAGTATGTTCTTACTACACATTTGATTCTCAATGAAAATACTTCCATATATACACACACACACTCCATTGCGTGAGATGTGAAAATCACCACAACCGTTTGTGTCTCACACATGTTTTCATTATTATGCCATGTGTTTTTATACTGCAGCCAACCAGTGTCTCCATTATTATAACACGTATTTTTAGTCAACCATAGTATATTCGTTTTCTCCCTACGTTATAGTCTAAATATTAGTTACACTTTTACCCCTAAGGATTTAGTATCCCCCTCGTGCCCCTCGTTATAATCGAGACCTTTCTTACAGTTAAGACTCTTGTTCCACCTTTCTCTCGAAAGGGTTGAGCATTCCCATTAGGTTATCATATTGGACAAGGAACCACGTACAATAGTTGGAACCGGGGCAATAAAATTTTGGGCCGATTATGACAACCGATACAAACTCGGAACCACGTGCAATAGTCGTTTTATGTCATAACACGTAAGAACGATTATATTAACTTTATCAATTAATTGATTCTATTCTCACATGAGACGTGTAAGATATATTAAACATTGTATAGTTATCGAATATGTTTCCTTATAAAGCCCGTAAGATCAACATATTTTGAAATTGATGATTTAAGGTCATTATGATCCATTATATTCAATAACATGAAAGGACAAATCGAATTATCTTAAGTGTTCAATTGAAACACGTTGCAAGAACATATATGGATAAATTGAATGACTTCAATTATTCAACTAAAATGTGTTGAATCAACTTTGAACAATCATTTTCTATTACGAAAAAACGTTTAATTGTTTAACTTGATATGTGAAATTGAAATTAAATATTTTAATTGATCAAGTTCATGAATGTTATTAAGAAAAGATGTAGTTCCGTGAAATGTTATTCACGCAGATGGTGCAAGACTGGAATAGATTGTGACTAAATACGAGATGCATGTGGGAAATGACTAAAACATTTAACGCAAGTCCAAAGTGATGAATAAAATAAGGACGTTTATGTTTATTTCAATATGTCGTTTTATGTATGACATGAAAACTTGGACAAGTTAAGTAAGAAGCACTGCGTACATTAACAAACGTAGAAATAGAATCACTAAATTATAAATTGTGAATTTAAAATATGTCAAAATTAACGAGATCTTCTTTCCTTACGTTACAAAAAAATATGAACCGTCTAATTTAACCTTTAATAGGTTGTCACGACACATGTGGGGGATAACTCTAGTCATTTAATCACCTTTTAATTAAGGTCACCATGTAAGAAATCAGATAAGACACACATGAATTATGGAAAAGAAGTGAACCTTCCAATAATTGTCTAAAAGTGAGGGGATTCCTTTTTAAGGTATTTTCCCAATTACCAAAGAAAATGGAAGTAGATCCCAAAACGAGGACTGTATTTTTATTCGATATGCACTGCATACTAGTATCTATTTGTTGTATGAATCAAAGAACTCCGAAAGACATAAAAAACGATAATAGAATTAAAGAACAATTCATTCGTTGAACATGTGCTTCCATGTAAAATGAATGAAGTTGGTTTATGATCCAAACGAATATTTGAAATTGATAGAAACAGTGCGAGAGGTGGAGGTGGATGAAATCCAACATGATCTTCAACATATTGTTGAGGTTAAAGATAAAGAAGAGGTAGAGCTTGAAAGAAGTAAAAGAGAAAAAACAGAAAAAATCCTTTGGCCTTGACTTCTTAGTTTATGTGGTTGAGGCATAATCTCAAACTTACAAGTAAGTTGTAAGTATATAGGAAAAACCCTTTATATAAAGAGTTTATTCGAAGTGAAATTGATTTCATCATGCAAAACCACCCGTGGGAACTAGTGGACCTTCCTTCGGGAAGCCACTAGGTTTCAAGTGGATTTTTAAACGAAAAATAAAAGCATATTGTAACTTGATTATTCTGATACATATTATTTTATGTCGAGACAACTTCCATTAAGATGATACGTACAATCGTCGCCTCGCGAGATCTTGAAGTACATCCAATGGATGGTTATGACAATTGTGTTAATTGAGATATATGACATTAGATTTCAGGGTCAACTCAACAATAATTGGGGCCTAAAGCGAAAATTCCAAATGAGGCCTTATTTTCTTGTAAAAACGGAACTTCGGAAATTTTATTACTATGTAAAAGTTACACCTAAATGGGAACATAAACAAATTTACCCATATCATCCAATTACATAAAGTCAAATAACAGTACACATAATCCGATAGAGTAGCTTTCCCCACGGAAAAGTAAAGTCCACCCTTCCGGAAATACTGAGGATAATGTAACTCCAACTGCCTGAAAGTCTCACTAATGTAGGCCCCTAGTACTGCAATATGAAGTATTCATGTCTTCTTGTCCAGTCTTGCTTAACAGCTCCACACGTGAATGAAAATTCAAAACTGATCAAAAACTCAAAAAAAAAAATATCAGTTAAATAGCAGAGGGAATAAAATATAAATCATCATATATCATACAAATTCAGATCATCAATTCATCATATATCATTTATCAAAGAAATACATTTGTTCCGTTAGTTTTCAAAGTTTGAGATCACAAAGGATCCAACAATATGCTCTTTAAACAAACCGGTCAGCCAGTCACTAAACATGTTGTGATTTAAATATACTTCAATCAAATTATATACAATCCTTTCTGCAAGAAATTAAAACAAACAAATGATCCAGTTATAACCAAAACATAATATAACAGAATTACAAAAAATACAAGGAATCAATAACAGCGGAGAGAATGAGAGAATAAAATATTAAACATAAATCATCATATATTATAATATCATATACCAAAAATGATCAAAATATAGAGAATGATTGATTACCAATAATGAAGAATATAAAATAAAAATAGAAGTGAAAAAGTTACCTTCAACAATAGATCATATTCCCGTAAATCACAACCAGCTCAAGGCTCGAACACACCAATAGTTGCTCACTTTCTCGTCCAAGAACCAAAAAAATCTCAGGTGAAGTTTGTTGGGAGAAAAACGAATCTAATAGAATAATTAGATGCAGCGGAATTAAATAATTCTCCCCACCTGTGCAAATCTCGTAGGAATTTATCAAGCAGAGCGAATCAAGCAAGCTAATAAAATATAGCAAACAAGAACACAATAAGCACGCACAATTTTAGCGTGGAAAACCTTCTCAATGAGAGAGAGGAAAAACCACGGGACCCTCGAGGCCGCTTAATCTCCACTATCAATATAATGGGTACAACGAGTTCTCTCTAAATACAATTAGATAATCACAATATCTCAAGATTAACCAATCTTGGCTCAAACCACAATTACAAGAAAGAGTAGAGAAACTTTACCGAATCGATGGTGCACGATCAGAAAATCGTATCAAATCACTCGGACCTCCAAACACAAATTCCAACGGTCAGAACGTAGTACCACGTCTTCCGAACACCCTGTCCAAAATCAGCACGATCCAACGGTGGATCGACCTCCGATCAGACTCTAGAACCTTGCTGGTCGGCCCAGAAAGTAGCAGAAAATTCTGCACGAATTTCACTCTATTTCTCTCTCGAATTGGTCTTACTTCCTTCTCTCTATTGCCTCCTATTTATAGGCAAGAAATTAGGGTTTCCTTTTCCATATAGGATACTAACTACATGGGTTTTGGGTCTCCACTTATTTAATATAGGCCCAACAAATCTCCCCCTTATTCAACTAAGTGGAGGGCATCGCCATCCCGGCGATCTTACGACAAACATCAAGCTTCTTCCTTGGTAAGGCCTTCGTGAACATATCGGAACCATTATCATCTGTGTGGATTTTCTCAATCTCAAACAACTTGTCTTCAAGTGCATCTCTAAGCTAATGGTATCTCACATCAATATGTTTCGACTTTGCATGAAACGTAGAATTCTTACTCAAGTGAATCGCGCTTTGGTTATCACAGTAAACCACATAGCGCTGCTGCTTGAAACCGAGCTCCCCTATGAATCTCTTCATCCACAACAACTCTTTACATGCTTCAGTTGTTGCGATATATTCAGCTTCTGTAGAAGAAAGTGCAACACACTTTTGTAGCCTTGACTGCCAAGAAACTGCTCCACCTGCAAATGTCATTAAATAGCCTGAGGTGGATTTTCTGCTGTCAACATCTCCTGCCATATCTGAATCAGAGTAGCTAACCAGCACTGGTTCTCCACTTCCAAAAGTGAGTCTGTAATTAGAGGTAGCTCGGAGATATCTCATAATCCATTTGACTGCATCCCAATGCTCTCTACCCGGATTTGACAGAAAACGGCTCACAACACCAACTGCATGAGCTATGTCAGGCCTTGTACACACCATTGCGTACATCAAACTTTCTACTGCTGAGGCATACGGAACTCTATCCATGTCGTCCATCTCTTTCTCTGTAAAAGGGCTCTGTCGTGTGCTTAGCTTAAAGTGAGTAGCAAGAGGAGAGCTCACCACTTTAGCATTGTCCATATTGAACCTTTGCAACACCTTTTCAATATATCGCTCTTGTGACATATGCAACTTCTTCGCAACTCTATCGCGAGTAATTCGGATGCCAAGAATAGTCTTCGCAGGACCCAAGTCCTTCATTGAAAAAACATGACTCAACTGTTTCTTCAATCTCTCAACTCTGGAGACATTCTTGCCAACAATCAGCATATCATCAACATATAGCAATAGTATGATAAAATCATCAGAGAATTTCTGCACAAAAACACAGTGGTCAGATTTCGTCTTTTGGTAGCCCTGCTCACCCATGATTGACTCAAACTTCTTGTACCACTGCCTTGGTGCTTGCTTCAAACCATACAAGATTTTCTGAAGCTTGCACACATAGTCCTCTTTTCCTTTTACTTTGAAACCCTCTGGCCGCTCCATATAAATCTCCTTATCTAAGTCACCATGGAGAAATGCAGTCTTCACATCCATCTGCTCAACCTCCAAATCAAGACTAGCTGCTAAACCAAGAACCACCCGAATGGATGACATCTTAACAACAGGAGAAAATATTTCATCAAAGTCAATACCTTTCCTCTGGCTGAAACCCTTGACGACCAATCTAGCTTTGTATCGGGGACGTGAAGTATTTTCTTCTTGCTTCACTATGTAAACCCACTTGTTCTTTAAAGCTCTTTTGCCTTTTGGCAACTTCACCAACTCATAAGTATGATTCTCATGCAATGATTTCATCTCATCTTGCATGGCTTCAACCCACTCCTTCTTGTTCTCATCTTCAAGGGCTTCACTGTAACTTTCGGGTTCTCACCCGTCAGATACTAACACATACTCATCAGCTGAGTACCTTGTAGAAGGTTGTCGGTCTCTAGAAGATCTTCTGAGTGGAACAACTGGTGGAACATCTGGTACTGGCAACTGCTCATGAACTTCATTATCCATCTCTACCTCTGTAGGAGCATCAACATCACCTGCACCATGTTGGTCATCACGAACTTCATCTTCAACTTGACTTGGCACAACTGTAGAAGGAACTATATCCAAATCAATCAAGTCAGTTATAAATTGCGGAGCACTTTTTTCAAACTTCGCAATATCTTTGATGTCATGATTCTCCATAAATACCACATCGCGGCTTCTGATAAGTTTCTTCTGCACCGGATCATAAAATCTGTACCCAAACTTATCATCGCCATAACCGATGAATTTGCATGGTCTAGTCTTCATATCAAGCTTAGATCTTTCATCCTTTGAAATATGCACAAATGCCTTGCATCCAAATACCTTTAAGTGATTGTAGGAGACATCTTTGCCTGTCCAAACTCCATTTGGAACATCAAATTCAAGAGGCACACACGGTGTGAGATTCAATACATGAACCACTGTATTTAAAGCCTCACCCCAAAAGCATCTTGGTAACCCTGCTTGTGAAAGTAAGCATCTCGTCCTTTCAATAAGCGTTCTATTCATCCTCTCAGCTAACCCATTTAGCTGAGGAGTCTTTGGAGGCGTCCTTTGATGTCGAATGCCTTGATCCTTACAATAATCATCAAAAGAACCACAATACTCACCTCCATTATCGGTTCGCATGCACTTTAACTTCTTCCCAGTCTGTCTCTCAACTAGGGCATGAAACTGCTTGAAGACACCACACACTTGATCTTTAGTCTTCAAGATATAGGCCCACACTTTCCTTGAATGATCATCTATGAAAGTCAGAAAATAGAGACCACCTCCAAGCGTCTTGGATTTCATAGGACCACAAACATTAGAGTATACTAAATCAAGCATCTCTGGCTTTCTCGAGGGAGGGGATGATTTGAAAGATACTCTAGTTTGCTTGCCGGCCAAGCAATGCTCACACTTCTCTAACGGTTCACCTTTCATTCCCGGTAGGAGATTCTTCTTTCCCAAAACCATCATTCCCTTCTCGCTCATGTGACTAAGTCTCTTGTGCCACAATTCAGTTGTACTCTCTTTCTCGACTGCATTAATAATGTCACCACAAACTCTAACTTGTGTCACGTACAATGAAGCACACTTTTCACCTCTAGCCACGACCATAACACCTTTAGTGAGCTTCCATGAACCACCACCAAAGGTATGATGAAAACCTTCATCATCTAGCTTACCTACTGATATCAAATTCAAGCGAATGTCAGGAATATGCTTAACATTTTTCAGAATAAGAATTGTACCATTTTTCGTCTCCAATCGCACATCTCCTATGCCAATAGTTTTTGACATGCCTCGATTTCCCATCTTAACATTGTCATAATCACCAGATGTATAAGATGAAAAGAGATCCTTTCGACTTGTAGCATGAATGGAGGCACCGCTATCTACTACCCAACTGGTCTCATCACAAGCCAAGTTAACATCTTCTTCATCACACAAGAGAAGAAACTCTTCAGTAATAGTAGCAACATCATCGTCATGACTTGCCTTCTTTTCTTTCTCTTTGTCATGTTGGTTGTCTCTCTTGAGCTTTCGGCAATACTTTTTAATATGCCCCTTTAGACCACAGTGATAGCACTCTGCATTGGTATACATGTTCTTACTCTTGCTTTTGTCTCTACCCTTTGGACCTCTGCTCTTGCTCCTTTCTCTTTGTTCTGTCACTAAGACTTCTGAGTGCGAAGAGGAACCTTGTGACTTTCTCCTCATCTCTTCATTCAAAGCACTCCCCTTAGCCAAATCCATGGTGATAACACCATCTGGAGCTGAGTTAGATAAGGACGTCCTGAACGTCTCCCACGAGTCCGGTAATGTAACCAAAAGCCACAAACCCCGCACCTCATCATCGAACTTGATACCCATTCCTGCAAGCTGATTAATAATTCCTTGAAAAGCATTAAGATGATCTGTCAATGGAGCCCCATCATGATACTTCAAACTCATCATCTGCTTTATCTAGAACAACTTATTATTACCAGTCTTTCGAGCATATAACTGCTCAAGCTTGCTCCATAAACTGCGTGCATGTGTCTCTCCACTGACATGATTCAATACATTATCATCCACCCACTGTCTAATATAGCCACATACTTGACGATGCAATAAATTCCATTCACCATCAGATTTGTTTTCAGGCTTGGCTTCACTGAAAACCGACAGATAATAATCCTTCACATAAAGAAGATCTTCCATCTTCCCTTTCCAGACATGATAATTTGAATCATTCAGACTAACCATTCTGCTTGTATTAGCTTCCATTATTTAGCACAGGATACCGATTAAATAACCTTCCCTCTGATACCACTTGTTGGGAGAAAAACGAATCTAATAGAATAATTAGATGCAGCGGAATTAAATAATTCTCCCCACCTGTGCAAATCTCGTAGGAATCTATCAAGCAGAGCGAATCAAGCAAGCTAATAAAATATAGCAAACAAGAACACAATAGACACGCACAATTTTAGCGTGGAAAACCTCCTCAATGCGAGAGAGGAAAAACCACGGGACCCTCGAGGCCGCTTAATCTTCACTATCAATATAATGGGTACAACGAGTTCTCTCTAAATACAATAAGATGATCACAATATCTCAAGATTAACCAATCTTGGCTCAAACCACAATTACAAGAAAGAGTAGAGAAACTTTACCGAATCGATGGTGCACGATCAGAAAATCGTATCAAATCACTCGGACCTCCAAACGCAAATTCCAACGGTCAGAACGTAGTACCACGTCTTCCGAACACCATGTCCAAAAATCAGCACGATCCAACGGTTCCGATCGGACTCGAGAACCTTGCTGGTCGGCCTAGAAAGTAGCAGAAAATTCTGCACGAATTTCACTCTATTTCTCTCTCGAATTGGTCTTACTTCCTTCTCTCTATTGCCTCCTATTTATAGGCAAGCAATTAGGGTTTTCTTTTCCATAGAGGATACTAACTACATGGGTTTTGGGTCTCCACTTATTTAATATAGGCCCAACAAAGTTTCGATTCACCTAAATCAAATAGCTCTAAACCAAATACAGATAAACGATTTAAATCAAAGCATGCCAAGAACTGATTCAACTGAAGAATATGAGATGAGTAAGCTCTTGAATACAACCTTGAATTTATAAATCCTAATCCTAAAAACTAATCAACATTTGAGTGAAAAAAATGATGGGTCTCCCTCTGGCGATTCACAGTGAAACTTTTACAGAATCGATAGTAGTTAACAAATCAAAAGAGGAATAATTTGGAAAGATGAAGCGATGAATCTTGGGAAGAGGAAAAGTTGAAGTGAAAATCGTTGATTCAACTTCAATCAGAGCAGCGCAAATGTTGAGGAGTCGAGAGAATAGAGTTTTCCATCTTTCATTATAACTTAATTACGCGCAAAATATTGAAGATGGTTTCGCAGGAAAGCACGGCCTCTTTTGTATAAAAATTGGGCTTAATTCATATGCATAAAAAAAACCCTCCACAAGCTTCTCTTCCGGTAGGCCTAAAGCAGCCGCTTGGGCTGCTTTACCATCGGGTTGACCTTGTTAGATTTACATGAAAATACCTAGAGGTTGCATATCTCCAAGACAAGAGTAGAAAGTTTGTCAATTGGTGAAATCATTTTATAGACTAAAGCAAGTAGGTAAACAATAACATAAGAAGTTTAACTATGTCATGATAGCTAACAACTATGAGATGAATGAGTGTGACAAATGTATCTACGTAAATCAACAAATGAAGTGTATAGTATCCCCTGTTTGTATGTTGATAACATACCAAGTATAGGGGTCACGATACGATGATAAAATTTTTCAAGGACATGTTAAACTCTAAGTTCAATATAAAAGGTATGGGACCCGCATATGTGATTCTGGGTATCCAGATCAAACGTTCTACTAAGGGCATCATCATAATTTAGTCACACTACGTTGACCAAGTGCAATACACACGAATTTGTAGGCAGTCTAACATGCCTCATGAGTCGTACTAAACATGATATTGAAATCATGACAAGTACATTAAATATATTCACGAGAAATCTAATAAAAACGATAAAGTACATACGCGTGAACATTGACTGTACTATATAAAAGAACTTGTTGTGCTAAAGGATACTCGGATGCCAGTTGAATATCTGATATTAGGGATTCAAAGGCACGCGTGGAAACGTCTTTACCCAGGCAAAAGGAGTTGTTTCATGAAAACTATCACAACCAACGATCATAACCAGATATACCATGAAATATGAGTTTGTAGTTTTTTGATAAAGTTGGGGAAGAAGCCGATTGGATGCGTACCTTTCTGAAAGATATTCATGAATGACCAAAACGTGTACCCAAAATATGTGTACATTGTGATAGTCAAACAACTATTAATAATGCACAAAGTTTGGTGTATAATGGTACAAATCGACACATGTGTCATCGACACAACATCGCTAAACAACTAATCTCTATAGGAATTATCTCTATCAAGTTTGTACATTCAAAGGATAACACTGCGGATCCGTTAACCAAAGGGTTAAGCAGAGATCAAGTTGATGTTGATGTATCATTAAAAAGAATGGGGCTCAAGCCCATAAATAATTAAGGCATTATGTGAAGAAAAAATCAACCTAGTTGATTGGGAGGTTCAATGAGACAACCTAATTGCCTAAACCTTGTGTAGACACTATGGGGGCAACCTTAAGTCCATTCCTATGATGTCAAACAATGACATAAAACGAATTAGGTTAAAGTATGTTTTTAATGAGTCTTTGTGCATCACGAAGTTGAACAAAAGAATCACGTATGTGAGAGCGAAATGAGGTCGCTTCAAGTGAGACTAATGAGGCTTAGTTCTCTTAAACTCTTGCAGAACCAAGAGATGTTCATGATTATAACGAACATAACCACGAGTACACAAAAAAACCATGTTTGTTGGTATATGTGTGGGGTATATAATCTATTACACAAAACGATAGAATAGTTAAAGGATAATGTGTCTACTAGTCATCTAATAAGGTACAGACACTTTCACAATGGAAGGTTCAAAGGAGCCACATACCTATCTTATGCATATATCGATTGTAGAGGGTAATCACCATGTCCAAATAATTAAAGTTTAAATTTAATTGACGAGGGGGATTGTTGGACGAATTGTACGGTTAAGTACAAAATGAAATCGAGAATAATGTTAACCTATTACAATCTATTACACAAAACGAATTGTACAAGTTAATAAACATATTAACTTGTGACTACATAAACATCAACTTCAATTTGAAATTGAGAATAATGTGAAATACGTTTTCATGTTCGTATCATGCAGTTTACTTGTTTCCATCTTGCATGCATGTTCGTCTCTTTAAAGAGATTCTTATCCATCATATTTTAAATTTTTTTGATATTTATTTGTTTTGTAGTATCATAATACAACTAAAACTCAATTAAAATTCTGATTTTTTTAATTAAATAACTCATTGTAGTATACTAATACATTTCAAACTCAATTAAAAAATAAAACACTAATATATTGTAGTATCATAATATGTTTCAAACTTAATTAAGTTTATTGTATTATACCAATACAATTAAAACTCAATTAAAAATTATGATTTTTTAATTTAATGATTTATCGCAGTATACTAATACATTTCAAACTCAATTAAACATTAATAAAAAACATAATATTAATTAGAATTATGTTAGATTAAAAAAAATTTCTTAACTAATTTGAATACATGTTAATCATGTGTCTCTATATAAGATACGATTCATTAACTAAATAAATCGATCTATGTCTCATTCATCAGATTTCGATTAATGTTTTTGATACGTTTGGTTATGCAATATTTTGATTCGTCGTGTTGATTTTCAGGGAACGAATGATAGATTGAAGAATAAATATTGATGGAATTGACTTCTTCAGACAGATTCAGCAACAAAACAAAGATCAACAGTAATGGAAATAAAGTGAATTATTTGGTAATGTTCAGTATAAGATAGTAAATTATTTGAATCATGGTGTGATTTGTGTTTTAAAACTGATTTTTTTTATGTTATTAAGGAAAGAAATAACAGTTAAGAGACAGTCAATTAAGTTCAAGAAACCCAAAAGCTATCATATGTGATATGTCACATAAAAGACATACGATATTGACATGTATATCAATTAATTTTATACAAATATTTTTTTACCATAAACTATTTTTTTTATTTCTCGATATCTTGAAATCCGCGAGACTTATTCAATAATTTATATGAATTGTTTGTTACGTTGTTATTTATTTATTTTAATTTATTATTTTATTTTCAAATTTCTTTATTTAATTTATAATAATTCACTTAAAAAAAATAATTCGAACATATTAAACAATTTTAATTATTCAATAATAATTTATAAATAACACCGCCTATCACGCAGAGCTACAACCTAGTTGATATAGTACCAGTGATAATTTGTTTTGAATTAATTTTATTGAAAAACTAACTCATAATAACTTAAGTTCTAAAAATCCCTGTAATAAATTGTTATAACTCAAAATAAGTTGAACTAATCAAACTCAACTCGAAACCTAGTTATTATAAATTTATCGTATAGTAAAACCAAAAAATATGGAAATGAAATATAATTTTAATCTTAAAAAAATTAATTTTAAGAATATTTTTGTTGTTATTTAATTATTTTGGACAAATTTTCGAACTTCTTATTTAATTACTTCATTTCCTAAATTTATCTTTTAACACATCTCCACTATGTTCAGTTTACAATAAAATTTAAAATTCAAAACTTCTTATTAGTAGTGAAAGGCTCAAACCGTTGCAGTGTTCCCTCGAAGACAACAAATTTTAAAACCTTATTGAAAAAGAATCAAAAGTGAATACATTTATTATTACCATTATCCCAAATAATTTTGTAGACATGCTCTGGTAAGCTGACCTGTATTATTGTGGAGTTATTTGATTATTATTATTATTAGGGATAATTCCTGAGAAAATGAGTCAAGATCCGAGGCCGGGGCTCCGAGTCCAATCGTATTCATGTGAAATACGACAAAATAACAAGGGCAATGACGTCATTACACCCACCACCCTTCTTCTTCTGTGGTGATGATGAGAGGGATAAATCAAATCACAGTTGATTATTGAGATATCAACAAAAAACGAGAACAGAAAAAGCTCTGCTGAGGACCAAACAAAACATTCCCAGATCCAATCCTAAATGGCTGCCTTTAGCGGCGATGAAACTGCTCCTTTCTTCGGCTTCCTCGGCGCAGCTGCTGCTCTCGTCTTCTCCTGTAAGATCGATCCAATCCAATCCAATTCAATTTTTTTTTGATTGATTTGATTTGAATCTACCCAGTTTATTGATTCGGATCTGTGTTTTCGATCGATCGATTGCGTTTTCAGGTATGGGAGCTGCGTACGGGACTGCGAAGAGCGGTGTGGGCGTGGCGTCGATGGGCGTGATGAGGCCAGAGCTGGTCATGAAGTCGATCGTCCCCGTGGTTATGGCGGGAGTTCTGGGTATTTACGGTCTGATCATCGCCGTCATCATCAGTACCGGTATCAACCCCAAGGCCAAATCTTACTACCTCTTCGATGGCTATGCTCATCTCTCCTCCGGTCTCGCCTGTGGCCTTGCTGGCCTCTCTGCTGGCATGGCCATCGGGATCGTCGGTGATGCTGGTGTTAGGTATATCATCTCTTTCTTATCTTCTTCAGCTGTTTTGTTGATGACTGGGTGTGAAATTAATTGTTTTATCAATCTAGTCCCGGAGCCGAGGAAATTGTTTATCTTTTGGATACTTGATAGACTGTTTAAATTTGTGGGTCAGTTTGATTTTGCTTGGTTTCTGTTCAGCTAGGTTCTGATTCTGGGATTGGCTTGGACTGTTGATTCTTATGATGAATGTTCTGAAATCCTGTTTGGATGTTTCTCTTTTCAGCTTCCAATTTTCCTGGAAAAAAATTAACTGCTTATTGATCTCTAGAATTGGTGTTAGAAAACTGCATGTTAGGATCTGGGTATTTCAAGTTAATGCTGGGATGCTTAAGTTCTATGCAGGTTTTGAAACTTGGCTCCTTTCTATGCCCTGTACAGTTATGCCTGGTTTCACATTATGTTTGTCATAGTTCTTTGAGTTCCGTATGCACTGGTAGGCGGTGGATCCGTCAGGGTGTCGATCATTGCTAGATGTTTGAGTTTCTAGCTCACTGATTAAGTTTTGAAATACTTCCAAAATTTGAATTTCGGCTTTACACTAATTTGTAAAATCTATTATCTATCTCTTTTGTTGTTTATGGACAGCCAAGGATATGTGTTGTGTCTGACTAGATGAACCTGAAAATATATTTTGAGTAACTGAAGTTTTGTTTCTATCCCTCAATGGGGAATTTTTACCAGTGTTCCTTGAATTCAATTCTCAGTTTAGTCGTTGTTCACTATTAGCTTTAGTAGCGATACACTTCATATGCTGTGATCCGAGATGGAATTATATGTAACTGAATACTTATTTACCTGTGTTGCAGAGCCAATGCACAACAGCCAAAGCTTTTTGTTGGAATGATCCTCATTCTTATTTTTGCTGAAGCTCTGGCCTTGTATGGCCTCATTGTTGGCATTATCCTTTCCTCTAGAGCTGGCCAATCAAGAGCCGAGTGAAGATGACATTTTGCTTGATGGTGCCGTGTTTTGTTGTTATGCATTAAGAACTATATCTACAATATTTTCTCCGGTAAGAAGAGAGTTCAGCTCTGCCCACTCGGGTGAAACTTATTATAAGAGGTGTTTGGCTAGTTCTGATGCTAGGAATTATTATCTTCAACAATAAAGATATTGTTTCATTGAATTCTGTATTTTATTGACTCAATTGGAGTTCTATCATTTTTTTTTGCATTGCTGTTGAGTAGTAATTTACTATTGCCAATTCTAAAAAAGAAGTGCAAAATCAAAATTGCCCTTATAAAAAACTTTGGCTTTGGAATCAGGGAGGAAACATGGCTAGTCCAGTAGTCCTAGAGCCCTAATTTTGAACCCAGAATCCGTCTCGAACAGAGAACATAACCAAAATATTTCAGAAAAATCGAGAACCATATAATGATTCTGTTTTGGTTCTGAATTTGATAGAACCGTACAACTGTTTATGGTTTCTTTTGGGTATTACTATTTTCCTAACTAAGCCTCTCATAACAAACGAGTGTATATTTAAGTGCTTTGTCTAGATTCTGAGACCAAAGAGGACAGAGAAGCAACGAGTTGTCTAGAGAGGGAGATAGAAATAGATAGAGGCTCAATCTCTTCTTCAAGGTATTTGATTGTTCAAGAGATTGAGCTTCTCAAATTTCTATTGATTTAGTGATCAGTTTTAGAAAATTTATTCTCCACTGGAGAAGATAAGAGCTTCGTGTTGGCGACAAGGTAGATAAACTCTAGAGTTCGCTGCTTGATCGTTGTTGGAGCCATTGGAGATCCATAAGCAAGACCAGCTTCTGATTTGGTTAATATCTGTTCAAATTCGGCCCATAAATTAACCCCAAATTGAAAACTCAAAGCCAACCAGTTCGATCCAGTTAGAAAAAAAACACAACTGTCCGAAAACCGACTCATTCCCTCAAACGGCTCCGATTATTGTTCCAAAAGAGGGAATCATAATAGAAATGACCTCATAAATGAGGTGCATGTTTCATTTCCCAATAACGAAGAGCATGAAGAATTAGAAAAACCGGGAATTCGGCCTCCTACTCAACATTTTCTGAGAAAGCCTGTGTTAGTGAAGAGGTCCAAAGAAAATAAAAATACTCCAACCACAAAAAGATGAATGGAAAATTAATGGGTATTCGGCGATGATCGATGGTTGGAGTGATAGGAAGAGGAGAAGTGATGAACTCATTTGTCAATTGCACATCTTTTCTTTCTTCAAGAAAACAGACTTTGCCTCTTCGCATATAGGGCAATACATTTTTGGATATCTTGACAAATATATTGAAGCGTATTGGCCAGGAATATGTTGTTCAATTAGTGACGGACAAATCTACAAACAATATGATTGCAGCAGATCTTTTAAAACCTAAGAGACGTCAGTATTTTGAATTTCTTGTGTCACTGATATGATAAACTTCATGATAAACTTCATGCTCGAAGGAATTGACAAACTGCCATAATTTAAGGCTTCGATTAAAAATAATTTAATTTACCTATATTTCTTTAGAGATAATGATATTGTGTTGCACCTAAATGTCCTGAAATGACACTTTTATACTCTAACTAATCTTTTTTTTTAATCTGACAATTTTTTTGTGACAACTTAAATGTCTAAAATACCTAAATTACCCCTAGTTGAACCAGTTCAATTTGTGCTGTCTCTAATTTAGCCCATTCCATTAAACCGATTCAAATTAAAACCCATAATTGCGTTCAAATTAAAATTTTATTTATTTTTGATAAATAATCATTAAAACTATTTAAAATTTATTGAGAGTTCTTTAAGGCTAGACATCGAGGGTTCTTCCTCCGCCCAATTCCGGCTAGACACGATGAATGAGAATTCATTAGGGTCGAAAATCGAGCGACTCATGTGAGGGAGAGAGGTATGGAGAGAGAAATGAGCGACCCATTCGAAATCTTTCTCTAAATCAGCGCTGAGATTCGAAATCAGCAACGAATTTGAAGATCTAGTAGTTCTCCTTCGTGACAGCGTGGGCAACCGAGATCTTTTGGGCGTTTGTGCTTCCTTCTCTAGAGATGGCGAGGCTATCACCATCACCATCTCTTGTTACGCCCAACGCCTAATTCCGGCGAGTCACGACAAATGAGAGCTCATACAAGGCCAGAAATCGAGCGATCCAGGTGAAGGAGAGAGGTTTGGAGAGAAAAACGTCGAGGGAGGTCAGTGGTTTGTGTGAAGCCTCGTTGTCTGGGCCTCCTTAGCTCTAGCGCCAACTACCCCTTGTTCGCCACAAAACTGAGCTATATGATTCCATATCTTGTTTTGTTTATGAAATTGCCAAATTGGGTTGATGTGTTAGAAGCAAGCAGTGGGTTAATTTTTTTGATGACCGAATATTTTAGAAAGAGGCCACAGATGACCCTTAAAATAAGTGTTCTTCCCAATTTGATTTCCAAGTTAATTAACGAATAAACTCATTTCAATTTGAACTCAAATTCACCGTTCATGGCACTTTTAGAAAATTTAAAAGTCATTGGAGGGAATTTTAGAAAATTGTTAAATTGAACTGGTTCAATTCTGAGTTTTAATTTGAATTGGTTCAATTCTAGATTTAAATTTGAACTGGTTCACTATTCATGACACTTTTTGAAAATTTAAAAGTCATTGGAGAGTATTTTAGCCATTTTACCATAAGCTCTCACAAAAAAATTGTCAGAGTACTAAAAATAGAGGAAGTTAGTTAAGGTATGAAAGTGTCATTTCATGATAGTTATGTGTAACAAAGTGTCATCATCTCATTCCCTTATACTCAAAATTTTGTTTTAGCAGTCGTGAGACAATATACAAATTCAAGGGAATTCATTAGGTCGAGAGTTACTAGGCTTGTCACGGCTTTTCTCATTCTACAAAGTTTACATGAGAAAAAAAGGAAAGTTGAGGCACATGTTCATTACTGAAGAATGGAGCAAAAACCAATGGTTCAAGAGTGTAAAAGAGAAGACATCGACGACAACCCCGTTTTATACGCAGTCAACTATTAAAAGTAAAAGAAGAAATTAAACATTTTGATCTTTTGATAAAAAAAATTCAATATTAATTCGACTTCACAATTTTGACGCTCTGAAACGTTCTCATTTAGAATTGGTGTCGAAATCGACCGTTTGATGTTCTGAAACGTTTCGCCAAAGTTTGGCGATTTTCTAACTCGATTATGCCGGAAACAGGCGGTTTTAGGAGATTCGCTGGCTTGCAATTTCGATTTTGATGAGAAAATATTGGCGAAAATGGAGAGAATTAGAGAATCCATAAAGCACAACATTGTGGCAGGTGGAGGATCACCGCCGAAACGACGGCACGGAACCGACTCTCTCCGAAACTCACATGGTTTGAATTTTGAATCGACTATCACGGTCTCGCTCAAATCATCACCTGTTTGTTTAACTTTTATCATCTCGCCGTGTTTAGTTTGTTTTTATGCATATTTGTGTTTTTTTTCTATTGAAGAAGATAGATCGATAGAGACTGTACAGTCACGAGATCGAGTAAAGAAGAGAGTGAAATCGAGATTAGTCCGACATAAACAAGCTCATGAGATTAGTGAGTGTTGATGGTGAAGAACACAACGAGACTGAGATAAAAGAATCACATTTGAATCACAATCATCGGAATAGCTCGAGACTATCGTCGTTGGATTCCAATGGTAAAGAACAATGTTCTTCATTTTTTTTCGAAAACAACACTGTTCTTCGTTCTTAGTTATTAATTTTTTCAATATAAGGGCGGATTGGGTATTTTTTTAAATTGATCTCATTCCGTTAGTTTTAACAGAGTTAGGGTAACGGTAACACAAAAATAATTTTCCATATTGAACCGACTCTTAAAATAGTACACCGTAGTGACGTGAAAATGTGTTATACCACACCGTAGTAAACATGTATTATCTCATTTTATTAAATTAAACGGAGTTAGTGAATGATATAAAAATAAATTTTAAGTGAACTCAAAGTAAATTTTTGGGATAATTCTTGTTCACTACGGTGAAGTTGGACACTTTTTCACTTCAATACGGTGAACTTTTTTAAGTGCCAGTTCAATACGACGAGGTATTTTTAAGTGTCACCTTCGTTAAATGAGACGGAAAGTGGATGTTTTTCGGTCACATGTTGTGCACGTGAGGGAATATTTAATTTTAATGGCAAAATTGCCCTCATATGTGTTGGTTTAAAATGTAGACCTCGTATGTGTGTGGGTTTCGCGAATGGAAGAGAGAGGAGACTCAAGGAGGTAACGTTGTGGGTTGTGCTGAAGGGGGAGGTCCGAATCTTGGAGATCTGAAGCTTGGGTGTGTAAATCGATGAGGATGGGCGAAAACGTAGAGAGAAGCGGGGCCATAAGTTGCTACTGTGGAGTTGCAATACCTGTTCGGACATCATGGTCGAAGGAGAACCCAGGAAGATGATTCATGGGTTGTGGTATGTACTTGGTAAGTATGTAATTTGTTTTTTTGTATGATGCCTTGAATTCCAATCATTAGGGTTGTAGGTCAGAATTAGGGTTTGTTGGTTTTTGATTGATAGATTGAAAGAAGTAAATTGGGATAAAATTTGGGAAGAAATTTGGGGAAAATTGGTGTAATTTACAACAAAATTTGTGGAAGTTTGTTGGGGCTTCAATTCCAATCATTATTTGTAATAGGATGGAAACATATGGGAAAAATTGGTGTAGTTTACAACAACATTTGTGAGAATTTTTTGGGGCTTCAATTCCAATCATTATGTGTAATAGAAGGGAAACATATCGAAAAAATGGTGTATTTTTTAGTTATTGTTGGGAAAAAAGTGTATTAATTAGGTGGAACAAATTGTTTAGCGATTTTTTTAGGGAAAAAAGTACTTAAATTGTGTGTTGATTGATTGAGAAAAAAAATGTGTAGGAGACACATAAATGCAAATATTTTGAGTGGGTTGATCCGAAGACATATGTGAAAGGAAGAAGGAGTTTTGTAGACTTACAAAATAAGATGCAGAAGTTGAAAAGTGTAAGTGCTAAGGTTTGAAGAAACAAAAGCACATAATGAAAAATTGGAGGCTTTGTTGGCTGAAAAAAATGAGAAATTGAAGATGCTTAAATACATGATAACAAGTATGAAAAAGCAAGGAGGAAATAAGTTTGATCAAATTTGTGTATTGGTTGTAATTTTGATTAGTGTAGTCTTGTATATATTGGTCAATCTTAATGGAAATGTAAGACCACACAATGAATTGATGTTGAGTTAATGTGATATGGTAATTTTATGGTGTATTTGAAGTTAGATTTGATTGCATTTAAAGTTGAAATTGATTATCATATAAGTGTGGGTGCATTTGAATTGCATAAACTTATAAGAGAATAAAGGAAAAAGAAAGAACAAAATCATATTTGTGAACAAACTTATTCAACCAACAAACATAAAGCCTAAAGGAAATCAATAAATAACTATAGAGAAAGGTAGAGGAGTTCAATAATGGACAATTAAAGTTGCACCCACAGAAACAGTGCAATAAACAAAGAGGGAATCTGATTCCCATTCACATCAAGTCCAACATTTAGTCTTGTACCCATCACAACTCCAAATAGCTTTCCAAAAACATAGCGGCAACTTGCACATTCAACCACACATCCTAAACTAAAATACAAAAACAAATGCAGTGAACAGATGTGGTCGAACACAAAAAAACAGTAGTCCACAATTCAATAATGGCATCACTATTTGGAGAGTGGGGTGTCACCATCTTTAGGGTTTGTTGCCTTACTTGAATCTTGGCTGCCTCCATCTTTCATTCAACTCTCCTTCTTTTTCCTCGCTGACTCATTCTTCTTCTTCTTCACGGTTTCCTCCTTTTTCTTCATGGCTGCCTCATTTTTCTTCATACTTGCCTCATCAATTGGTGCATCTGCAACAAAAGAAGAAGTTGCAGTTGTTGGTGAAGGAGCAACAAACAGTGCCTCTTGTGAAAATCTACACGATGAGCTTGACGATCCAAGTTTTGTAAAGTAAGACTACAAAAAGCATGAAAAAGAAGGTTAGTGGTCATCTACTCTATTTGTTAATCATCGAAAAATCTGAATTCACCAACAAATATGAATTCTGAATTCACCAACAGATTTATATACACTTAACCTACTATAAAATTCAAACAAGATTAAAAAATTGAAAATTGCAAGTAAATGTAGAATAATTATGACATATATAATAAACCTTTTCACTGAGTTTTCTTAATTTTAGCAAGTTCACATGGAAATTCAGTATTCATTGGTACATCCTGTTTGTAAAAAACAGAGGAATAAATATATATTTTTGGTAATTAAGAATGACAATCAAACCTAAAAATAAATTTTTTTACCAGTGTTTCAGTACGCATAGAATCAGATAGGTTCTTGGTGTTGTCCACCATATTCCTCACCACTGTAAGTTTTTGTTGTTTCGTACCATACTTAATGTTTTTTGCAGCCTTCTTTTCCTCGAGTCTACGCACTACAGTTGCTCTATTTCTTTCCACTTTCAAACTCTTCCGGGGTACAAGTTGAAGGTCCTCGTGAAGACTCCCCTTTCTCCTTTTGTTTTCTCTCTGGTCCTGCAGCCTCTTATGTATTGTTGCTTGTCTTTTTAAGAACTTTTGCAGCTTTCTCAGGGTCTTTCGATACACCATATTTCCAGTAGGTTGGGATGGTTGCTTTCTTTTCTTCCTTTCAACTGGAGTTTCTCCATGATCCTTAGGGTCACAGGATATAGAATTGTGGCCTTATCTGTTACGCTTTGTACATGTCATGATACTTCCCTTTCTACCACACTTTGTTTCACTTGGAGGCATGACCTCTTTCCCTCCCCCCCCCCCCCCCCCCCTTTCAGTCACCCCCTTCTTCTTGGCCTACCAAGTGTGATGAGGACATCACTAGCATTGGACCACCGACGGGACTAGAAGATCAAGAACGGAACTCTATTGGACTACCAACACGTGGACAAACCAAGTACCAACTTAGAGACATAGTTCCGAGATACTTCGTCAAAGATTTGGCCTTATTACTTCACAAAATTTACGACGTCAACGGTTCCATGGCGGGCACAAGACTTTGCATCATATATGCCAAAACCGAACTGGACGTTCAACCGGCCAAAACCGAACTGGACATTCAACCGGCCACAAGGAATATTTTATTTTAATCAAATAATTATATATATATATATATATATATATATATATATATATATATATATATATATATATATATATATATATATATATATATATATATTTTTTTTTTTTTTTCTTTTGGTGTAATTAAATGTGCACCATTAGTTCTCATTTACTTGGGGGGTTTATTTTCCATTATTTATGTTTTTGGGGTTATGCTTTCTTTTTCATTCAATTGGTTTTATGACCATTGAATTAGAAGACCTTTGGGTAGTCTTTTCTTTCACTATAAATAAGTGTGTAATCTCTAGTTTGAGATATACTTGAATTATACAAAACATTGTGTGATTGTGTGTTTAGAGAGGATTCTCTTAGCTCTAGAACTTATCAAGAATTTGTGCTCAAAATTCTTGTGGCGTTCGTCCGAATTATCGACGGGATTTCCGCAACCCATCGTGGCTTCATTCGATCCATCCTACACTCGAAGGTTTCCAACACGAAAACTTCGTATCTATCCTAATCTTTCCGATAGACGGTCCTCATAAGATTTTGAACTCCAACGAGTTCATATCAAATTGGTATCAGAGCTTTGGCTCTATCGAGGTTCATTTCATTATTGCTATTTTTTTTTTATTTCTCAATTTGACTTTATTTCTTCCATTCTACATTTGTAATCTCAGTTTGCGACTCAAAAAAGAAGAAAAAAAAAGAAAA